>LQRL01180193.1:1344-11574 GCA_001703475.1 Hydroides elegans | reverse complement strand
GCTCTATTGGGAGACGCATGTGCCCGAACAGAGCTACTCGACGCTGCTCGAATGGTGGTGCCAAGTGGGCGCGGGGTCAGGTAATGAATGGGGGAGAGGGAGTAGATTGGAAGGACAGGGCTGGGTGGATTTCCTTGTGCCGCAGCTCTATTGGGAGACGCATGTGCCCTAACAGAGCTACTCGGCGCTGCTCGAATGGTGGTGCCAAGTGGGCGGGGTCAGGTGATTGAGGGAGGCGGTTGGGAGTAGGGGAGGGATAGGGTGGTTTATTTATTAAGGAAAGAATAAGGTCGAAATCGAAAAGAGAATTGTTTTATCTTCAATTATGTAAGAAGTTTATGAAGGGTATGTTCAGTGGGAAACTATAATTTTTTAATTGTTGACGTTCAATTATGTATACCACGTTTACATCAATTTGGCCACGAGTTTTTTTACACAATAAATTCACAGGAAAAAAATAGGTATTGCATTGAATGGAAACATGGGATGTAGGATCTTTACAAATGTAAATATTATTTTTTACATTTTCTAAGGCGTGCACATTTACGCTGGCAACGGTTTGTATCGGTTGGACGAGGGTTGGCTGGTGTCTGAGTTCGGAATGCAGATCGACATTTCCCGCGCATCGTCGCTAAGGGACAACCTGTCGCTTGGCAACTGCCAGTACAGTGCAAAGTATCTGCGTGACGACGTCAACGGTAAGTAGTTTAGTTACTTTATTTTTTTTTCACAGTCTCTATATACTAATTTTATGTTCAAATATTAATTATCTAGACACAGTCACAACATGTTGGTGATGTTCGTTTTTGTTCCTAATTATTATTGAAATCTTATATATGGCGTTTATTTTTCTTTGTTACAGGTATTAGGAGCATATTTGAAGACCTATATAGCAGTCCGGCTAGCGTGCCGCTTTGAATAAATGGGCGCACGATTTGGCCATCATTTACATGTTATGAAATAAAAGAGCATGAAATTGAAACTTTTCATTTATCTTTTAGGATAACTTGTGTTTGGCCTATTTTGTTTAGCTAATAAATTGAAACTAAAAAAGGTCATTTATTCACATTTATTGAAATATATACATTTTCTTTACAAAAATAAAAGTACAAAAGATATTAAATCGATTTTCGCTGCGAAAAGAGCTGATATGACTAGCACTTGGAAGACTGTGATTTTGTTGTTCGCGCAAACAAAAGGGAAGATAAGTTTAGATTTTATACTCGGTTAAGAATGGTACAATCTATACTATTCTAAATCTAATAAATAAACTACACTACTCTAATCTAGAACAACATTTATGCGCTAGAAACAGAATTGCCAGAAAATAAATTAAAACAAAATTGCACAAAGCTCTGCTATGTGTAATACAATACTGTTACTATATCATAAATCAAAAACACTGCTCGTTTTGTACTCATTATCAAATTATTTTGGTATTCAAAGGGGTTATTGGAAAAATATATGTTATTTTAAGTAACATTATACTGTTCTTCACACTAAACGACACATGTCATTTTGATAAAACACTCCATTTATTCATCATAAGTTACTGGCCCTTTTCCATAATATTCAGTTAAATGATAAATTAGACGATAACCGCCTAATTACCTCATTCCATATAATAAAGTTTCCGTGTTTTATATAAAAAGACATATCTAAACCTTTTTCGGATTAACCATTGGGCGTTTGTGTTCATTTAAAAATCCAAAATCTCCTCTCTCAACTGCCTCTTCTCCCTTGAATCCCGTGAATTTCTAAAACTCTTCAACGGTGACCCCATCATCGGCATCAAGCGATTCACAAGCGACCTCCTCGTAGTCACGCTCGAGCGCCGCCAGATCCTCACGAGCCTCTTGGAACTCGCCCTCTTCCATGCCCTCGCCGACGTACCTGGATTGACAAAGCGAAATATGTTTGCATTAATTAGTATAAATGGGGATAAATGAATATGTGCCTAACATCAAGTAATCACACGTCTTGTACACGTCTCGCTTAACTTCTCCATGCCCTCTCTAACGTACCAGGAAAAATGAGTATAAATTTTACATTGTATGTTTGAAGATCAAATCCTAGATCAAATACCTGTAAAACACCCATCGATTGATACAATGCGCAGATATATGTTCTTCTTATATTACAAAGATGATTTGCTAGGTCTTCATAGACAATATGAATGTCAAATCTCAATTTTTCTCACTAAGATATTGAAAATTCATTATAGTCAACTGGTAATACATGTATATGTCAACCACTTACCAGTGCACAAATGCGCGCTTGGCGTACATAAGATCGAACTTATGATCGAGTCTGGCCCAAGCATCTGCGATGGCCGTCGTGTTGCTGATCATGCACACGGCTCGCTCCACTTTCGCCAGGTCACCGTCTTGCGAAACAAAATAGATGTGATTTTTTTCAATGGTGTACTATAATATATGCCGAAACAATAAATTAGATATAGTATCAGTATGATATATGAATAATAAAATCAAAATATTATTATTCGGCTTGGATGTTGCGCCAAAAATTGGACTAAAAAAACATTGATTATTCTTACTTAAATAACCCCAAACACATGGGTTAATGTGACTTTAAGCCCCATCGATATTGACCAAGGCTTCCCCTTGAAAACGTCAAGTTATTTAAGTTATTTTTGTAAACGCACCTGGTACGACGGTAGGTGGCTGGTAGTTGATGCCGACCTTGAATCCAGTTGGGCACCAGTCCACAAACTGAATAGATCGCTTGGTCTTGATGGTTGCTATGGCCGCATTGACGTCCTTAGGAACCACATCGCCACGGTAGAGCATACAACAGGCCATGTACTTGCCGTGACGGGGGTCGCACTTGACCATTTGATTACATGGCTCGAAGCAAGCGTTGGTGATTTCGGACACTGTCAGCTGCTCATGGTATGCCTTCTCAGCTGTGTGAGTAGGGAGAAAGGGGGAGTGAATTTGTGTAAAATTGTTTTACTTAAATATATATTTTGATACAGGTGTGTTATAATTGATTTTAAGCTAGACTAATTATTACGTAAAATAATTTCTAAATTACTTTTAAGTAATTTTTATGACATTCATTTTATGATGTTTAACTTGTTTAACTTTTCAACATACTTTAAGTCATGAATCGACCGAATCAGTAGGTGAAACCAAATCATGTGAATGACATTAAAACCCCCTTACCAGAAATAATCGGTGCATAAGTGACAAGCGGGAAGTGGATCCTGGGGTAAGGCACCAAGTTGGTCTGGAACTCAGTCAAGTCCACGTTCAAGGCGCCGTCGAAGCGCAAAGAGGCCGTTATGGAAGAGACGATTTGACCGATCAGGCGGTTCAGGTTCTGATTTGAAAAAGTGTTCATGACTAATCTTGAATAAGATTACATCCCTTAGCTCAGGAGTTAACATTTTAATGCAGTGCTCTTCATAAAATCTATAGTTTTATCGATAATTTTTAAAACGCATATGTATTGTATTAAAACATGTATACAACACTAGGGTTGTCAAATTATACCCCTGCATATTTAAACCTGAAACCATGTGTTCTTCAATATGTATATCGCGATTTTTTCACTACCACTCACCTTGTAGTTGGGTCTCTCAATGTCGAGGTTGCGACGGCAGATGTCGTAAATGGCCTCGTTGTCGACCATGAAGGCGCAGTCCGAGTGCTCCAGGGTCGTATGTGTCGTCAGCACCGAGTTGTATGGCTCAACCACCGCTGTCGAGACCTATAGTAAACAAAAATAAAGCATTTGCATTCAGATTTTAATAACCTTCCAGTTGTTTATTAAACATGAACATGAAATTAAATTCATATCAAACTGTATATTATCCGTTGAAATAAAAAAAATATGGAAATTTTAATGCATTTTATATTTACTTTTTTTAAACTATAGTTTAAAAACATGTGCCCATTATTTACCTGTGGTGCGGGGTAGATGGCGAACTCGAGCTTGGACTTCTTGCCGTAGTCGACACTGAGTCTCTCCATCAAGAGCGAGGTCAGCCCGGATCCGGTGCCGCCGCCGAACGAGTGGAAGACGAGGAAGCCCTGCAGACCCGTGCACTGGTCAGCCTGAAAAAGAGCCGAGTTAATGACTTGGAATTATAATATAAAGAATGAAATGGTTCTTTTGATTATTCGAGACAAAGTATATAAGTGGGGTTTATTCCCAATATCGATTATTATTATTTCATATAATGATGAATATTAATTTATGGTATTTACAGAATCCTCTGAAAGTGTCTACAAGTTACGGTTAATAAGCGAATCAAGTAGTAAATGTCACATATTCATACTCGAATAACTTAAGATAAGCTCTGAGCATATCTAAATGTTGATTGATGTTTTGTAAATGTTCCAAAATGTATGCCCTTACCATTTTCCTGATCTTATCGAGCACGCTGTCGATTATCTCTTTGCCGACGGTGTAGTGGCCTCGGGCGTAGTTATTCGCCGCATCCTCTTTGCCGCTGATCAGCTGCTCGGGGTGGAACAGCTGGCGGTAGTCCCCAGTGCGAACCACATCTGCATGGACAAGACGAGGGAAATAGTGTAAATCTCGTAATGTGGAAATATCATTGCTTGAAGCCATAACGACTACATTTGATGAAAATATGAATGATATCCCAATACTCACCATAGGAATAAAATTTTGTGGATTTCTCGATTATTTGTTTTCCATTTTAATGAACATATTCACAAGACAAAACGTCGTCAATAGGGTAAAAAAGCAGACACAACGTAAAGTTTGAGAAAGACGTTAATCGGACGTCGGAAAGTAAACCGTCGTCCGCTAAGCTTGATAAGGGCCGAAATGAAATCCCCTTTTGACGTTATGACCGAAAGCGGAGTAACATGAACGTCCCTTGCTGATGGTGTAAATGCGGTGGTTAACCCTAGTGGCCGCTTTGGGGATGATGCTCATATGTATTAAGTTAAGCTAAGTAAGATATGCTTATCTAAAATAAAACTCTAAGCTGAACCGCTTTAAATTGCAGAGAAGAGATTGGTTCTGTTTATTTTTAATTCCACAAAAAATGGAGCGCTGCATCTGTTGAACAAATTTCTCACTTTTTGCAGCATACCTGATGAAACTTTAATTAAACCAAGACAGTTCTTTATTCACAAAATAAGCAAAAACTGCATTCTAAAGAGAAACAGACAGAACGCGAACATATGTATCTCCTGAAGGAATTCAAATAAAAACAAAAATCACTAAAACTCAATTAATCAGTGATTCACTGCACGCCCCTAAAAAGCGGAGCAAAAATACTGGTGCGCATCCCTGAAGATTGAACAAACAGCGGAAAGCAAACAAAAGAAGGTCAGTTAAGGAAAACACAATCCTGTTTTTTTTTCAGAATCGAGCGTGGAACAATGAGACATTGATGTAACGGATACAGTTTGATCGACAAGATTCTGGATTTAATTGTAAGCTCAAAAAATGTTCAAGCACCTCAACTTGTTTTTGTTTAAAATGTTCCAATTACCCCCTTATTCCTTAATGTCCCCCAACTTTCCCTCATGCCAACTGCCCCGTATTGCAACCTGCAAAAAAATATTCATAATGTATTATCTATTAATAAACTTAGAAATAGCTCAATATGGATAGTTCAAATAATCTCTAATTTTAAAAAGCGCGAAAGCAAATTTGATTCGCTATTTCTAGGTCTATTTTTGAGGCATTTTGGTTAAACTAATATATTTGTAAAAAAAAAAGGTCCTTAATCATTGTAACACACTCATCCCAAATGAATTACCGCTCCCACATACCAACAACGGTCGGTTCCAAATCCACAAACACGGCCCTGGGCACAAATTTCCCTGCCCCAGTCTCGGAGAAGAACGTGTGGAAGCTCTGTTCGCTCTCGGGGTTGGCGTTGATGTGCATGGTGCCTCTCACTTCCTCCGAGAACGTGATGCCGTTGGGCTGGATGCCGTGCTCGAGGCAGTAGAGTTCCCAGCATGCATTGCCCATTTGGATGCCAGCCTGGCCTACATGCACGGAGATGCATTCTCTCTGTTGGGGGAAAATAGGGGGAATTGGAGAAAAAAATGTGAATTTAGGGTGGTGAATAAGAAAAATGTATATATATATATTTGCTTTTTTTAATAATTGGACGATCGAGCTTAGATTGGGTTTTTATTTAATATTCTAAGCTATATTTCTTATCTTAGTTTGCTCATTCATTTGAATATCATCTACATTTAATTTTAAGTGCCGGTAGTCTATAAACACTTTTATATTGAACTGAAGCGCCCTATGTATTTAACTATTGATATAAATTATATTCTAATTTGTTAGCCGTATTTTGTAAGGCCGCAGTTATTTTGTCGAGGTGTTTGTCATTAAACAAATATTATGCCAAAAATATAAAGGGCTAAAAGAAGATTATTTATTTGATATATAAGATGTTTAAATCATTTCAACTTGATATTATCACATATACACTTATAAACCATGTAGAAGTCTATTCATGCATATTTTTGGAAAAATATAAACACTCTGTGAAAACAAACGCTTGGACGTTTACTTAATAGATCTTACTTTTAAAAAAATAAAGATGATTGCAATTTCTTTACGCTTTCCAGTAATAGTTTTTGGCACATATTGTACACTCATACAAAAAAAAGATACTCTATAGAAAAAAAATAATAAAAGAAAAGTATACATCAGTCATGCAATCCGGTGAATGATATAGACTCTACTGAGTTTCATAACTCACATGCACATCAGCTTAAAGTTTTTGCATGTTTTATCGCGTCTTGTTTTTAGCCAAAGCATATATACTTTGGCTTATGCATGTTTCTATGCCAGCATGGATTATGGTGTTGTCAGCGGCTCTTTGCGTCTGCGTCTGCGGAATTTTAATTGGTATAGAATATAGTTATCACAGCTGTATGAATTCCGCTGGGATTACTATATTGTATATCAATTTATATTGCGCAGACGCAGACGCAGGGAGCCGCTGACCGCACCATTACTCGTTCCCAAAAATAATAATGTTTACAAATTTGCTACTAAAAATATCATCTTGGTATATTTCAAATGTTATGGTTATCGATTTTTGTAGATGCTTCTCTGCAAACATTGAAGACTCGGTCCGAAAAATATTTTTACAAATGAAAGTTTTAAATGTGTGTTAAGGGCGGTTAACTAAATAAGATTAAGGTTAAATAAATCTAGAAAATATAACTTACCATGTTGATGTAAGTAGTGTAGTTGCTGAATCGGTAGAAAAAAAATCCAAGAAATGAGACGCTTTCGCTGCAAAAATGTTGTGATGCGCGCAATGGACGTTTCAAAGCAGAGTTTGCGCGAATGAATTAACGAAAAAGAGGCGGCGTTCACTTATATACGCGTCGTGTTTTCTTTTTTCTTTCTCTCTTTATTTTTAAATGTTTTTTTTTTTTGTGGTTTTGAAACGCGCGATGCCAGGTGTGAGCTTAATGCACTACAGCGTTTCACCTGTAGCACTCTTCTTGGTAAATAGAGTTGTTTTTCTAATTCCCTTTAAATCAAATCTGGTTTAAATTCTTAACATTTTCTTGAAACTTTTGTTGCTGTATTGAGCTGAATCTACTTTAGAGATACATTTTAGAAGATATATATATTTAAAAGAAATGGAGTTTTTTTGTTGTTATTAAGAACGGTTTTCCCATTTATATCTGTACGATATATTTTTTTTTCATTTACTCAAAATCGCAAAGCAAGTTCTGAATTTTCTGTCAATATTCTTTCATCCGATCTTATAAATGTTTGAGATTGTTTGCAGCTCTCATTCAATCGCATGCAATCATATCTAACAAAACCTAAATGTGTTCTATCATCCAGTTGTGTTACAGTAACCGGGTATGTGACTCAACTATGAGTACTGGGTATCAACTAGACAAAATAAATAAGGGGAATATGAAAGTATCATTTTGACTGAAATGCCACAGACGAACCCAAAATGTCAATCTGAATACGAAGAAAAAAGCTTCAAAAGCATGCAACAAGATTTGCACGATTGTTAATTACAACTTGGCATTAATAAATGTCGACGGACATGTGCTTTCCAGATAATATCTCAATTTGCAGATTTATATGGAACGGTGGCTATTAATTCGTCCTAAATCGTAGACAATGCAAATAAACACATTTGTATTTCATTCCGAACCAAACGATATATTTATAAAACAAAACAGTTGAAAATGTAAAATGGTTGCTGTATAATTAAGAAAATTAATGAGGCTATGAATTACAGTGATAAAGTTGTATTTGAATGGTGAAGGGTGTTGAAAATTGTTGATATTATAAATATATGAATGCAACCCATTGGTCAGTTTTTTGCTTCTGAACACACATGTAGTGATATAAGTTATAACTTCTATATTTGTTGCAATGAAGTGTGTTTCAATTCAATTTTTTAGCATTGCCTAATCTCCAAATACAAGAAAGATTTATAAAAACATTGTGAACAATGTAAAATTAAACAAATCCTAGCAATTAAACAAAATACTTTAAAACTGAACTTTTCAACAAAAAAGAAAGAGTGGCAACAGACTCAGATGCCAGATCGGATACCACCTCGAGCTGCGTCGGCCGAAACAAACGCACCTGTCCTCTCACGGTCAGCAATGGCGCCTCGCTTAAAATGTGGAAGGCTCTATGTTTATATTAAATGCAAATGAATCGAAGTATAAACAGGCGATGAATAAATGTTTGAATGTATTGGCTTGGAGAAAAGCAAACTAAAGATTTATGTGAAATTTCCCATTTATATAGGCTTATGCATTTTGAATGCATTGTATAAGCCAAAAAGTTAAACAAAACTATTATTCATATATAAATTCGAAAAATTGTAATGATAACAATCATTCATTTAAAACATTTAAAATGTTGTTTATATTATTAAAACGAAAGTTAAATGTTTTATAAGACGTTGTCATTTGGTCGTATAATAATGATTTTCACAAACACACGCATGGAGAAGGTTATGCTAACGTCGCAGCGAAGTCCGACGTTAGAAGGCGACGTTGTATTAAAACCTGAAAATACACCTATGGCGAAATATGAATATGATCGAATTCTATTCGATCAAATTGAAACGCATTTAAGCGTCGTTGGGTTACACTATTAATAGAATCTTACCGGGTAAAATGGCGCTTGATCCTGAGAAAGTGACTGTACCCGTCATAGATTCCAATAACAAGGGCAAAAAAAGGTTTTTGCTGAATTTTTTTTAAAAAATAATAATGGGTTTATTCCAATGAATATTTGCTTTACTGAATAAAATCATTCGCAGTCGGCAGGATTCGAACCTACGCGGGGAGACCCCAATTGATTTCTAGTCAATCGCCTTAACCACTCGGCCACGACTGCTATATATGCCACTCAATAATTGAATATTGTACGAAAAAAACGCACTTGTCAATATAGAATTGTCATACAAAAAACTAAATTAAATTCTACCATACCTTTAATAGTTATTTTGATATAATGTAAGAGTGTTTTTCTATATTTCTAAACTAAAGTCGTTTTGTAATCTGCAGTGTAGTCATACATGAGGAGAGGCATGACTCATATTGAGCTATTATTGCGGTAAGAGTTTCGCGGTGCAGTATCTGCATAATTCCTCCACACAAGTTAACCTAAAATATAATTTTATTTAAGACGTCATGAAATGTACTTAAAATGACCAATTGGTAGCATTTTTTTCTGCAAATGTTAACGTATTTATGCATAACCTTCACATGTTATGAATAGGATTAAACACGACTCTAGAGACTACTGTGCGTTTGAGATCGAATAACATCATGTTTTAGCGATTAGTAAACAATGATATACTCCTTCATAATAATAATCACTAAACTTGATATATCTTGCTTTGTCATTATATTCCAGTTTGCTTTTCAGTAGAATCTATCATAATGCACATTGTCTCTTAGTCTAAATTCATTATTTTGACGTCAAACAATATATTTCGTTTAATCTTTGAGGGACATATTTCCCGCGAATTCCCGCATTTGCGGAATCATTTCTCGCTAAGACTACATCTTCTCTCTGAGCAATGTGTCACATAACTTGATTCATGATTAGTACGTAATCCAAGGTCAGGATGTCCGAAGGCCAGGATGCCCGAAGGTCAACATGTCCTAATTCCCCATGTCCGAAGGACAACATGTCCGAAAGTCCACATGTCCGAAGGTTCAGTTATGAGAAGATACACATTGACGA
>LQRL01180178.1:24232-35181 GCA_001703475.1 Hydroides elegans | reverse complement strand
TTTTTAAATATTAGTTCTTGAATTAAAAATAATAAAAAATGAATTTTAATTTTTAAATTCTAAATATTAGTTATATGAAAATTTAAAATTTCAAATTTCAAATTACATTACAAGTTAAAAAATTGTGATTTCAAAATTTTAACTTTAGATTTTTAAATTTTGATTTTTAAATTTTATTTTTTAATTTCAAAAATTTAATTTGAATCGAAAAATCAAAATTGTAGACTGAAAATTTAGACAATTAAAAACGCATTTTTTTACTTGTAATTTTAATATTTTAGAATTTTCTATCTTTATTTAGAACTTTTTATTTGTTGTTATTTAAAAAAAAGATATGTGTTAAACAATATACCTTAAATCATAATATTTCATATACTTTTATCTATTCATTAAGAAAAAGTTATCGCGATTTATCTTTACTTCGTTGTTTTTTGACATTTTTTGTATAAATGAGAGGAATATGAAAAAAATATAGAACAAATTTGATGCGAAGAGACCTTTATCAAAATATCCACATAAGTCGCCCGGAGGACACAATGGTAAGGTGCGGAGGACATAATGGTCGGGGGAGGACATAATGGTAGGGGCGGGGAGGACACAATGGTAGCGGGCGGACACAATGGTTTTGGTGGGAGGACATAATGGTCACCGGAGGACATAATGGTAGAGCTGGGGAGGACATAATGTCAAATGGGTAGCGGGAGGAAATAATGGTCGGGAGGACATAATGGCACGTAACATATGTACATATAAATGCGTATAATAAGCAGGTATTGATTGCATTAACATTTAAGCGCGTGGTTACATTTGCATTTTAAAACGGATCTTTTTTTCATGCGCGTCAATGTTTTCCTTTTGAGAAAGCACAAAAAGCTGAATTAAAACGCAACCTTCGTTTTTTTTTTTAGTTTCCCCTTAAGAATGCATGGACATGCAAAAACGTTCCTTTTTTAAAACGCAACAGTAACCGGGCTCTTAGCTACTTTGTCAGACCGTTTAAACACCATTTTATTTCTTTCGTCTACAAGTAACATTGCATCTTACCTTGTGTATACCGGTGCTTTCCGGCGTAAACGCTAAACCAAGAGAGTTGTCGGCTCCGCATGACGCTTTTAGGTCACGTTCCCGTCCATCTGGCAAGGCGAGCTTTGCCGTTAAATATTTCAAATCATCCGGAATATCAAGATTAGGAATTTCGAGATCTAGCTCGATTTCTTTCAAAACCGTCCCAGCTTCTCCTGAGTTATTGACTGAAAAAAAAAGAAAATTGAAAAATTCATCTTTAATAAGTATTTTGAATTGTTGGGAATTTATTTCTTACATAATTTAATTTTTAAATACCCTCATCATAATTGCATAAATGTATTTCACGTACTCTACACCTGAAAAACGAGATTGTCCATGTGGAACCAAACATAAAGGGCGAATTTCTGATCCCAATGATTTGGTATGTCCTAAACGCTTTATGTTTCTTAAGCATTTAAACCATGATTGTGACGTCATCCAATAGATTTTCTTTGATCTTCGCGGGAATTATCACCCACGAATCGCCCTCGTTTTCATCAATAATTCCCGGTTTTCGCCCTGAGTGATATGTCACATTTCTTGATTCATGATTGACACGAATCTCTCAACCAAAGAGGGATTAGTGTCAGTATGATTTAATATTGCTATGATGGACATGTCACTCCAAATTCATAGCATTAGGGCCTGGTCACATCTGAGGCGTTTGTTTTTATGATTTCATTAACGTACTCGGAGAAAAACCATTGAAACCCCCTCTTGGCAAATACCTTCCTAAACCTGCCTGATAATGTAGTTTTACCTCCCGACGTCGGCGTCGCGAATATAAACATAGACATCAGAGATGCAAAGCCCCTAGCCTATGCAAAACATTCTTTTTCACGATTATTTGTCGTTTAAAAGAAGCAGATGAAAAGAAATATATTTTTCACAACGACTGTACTACAACGTCTTTTTCACAACGTTATTCTCACAACGTCTTTCTCACAACGTCTCTCTCACAACGTCTCTCTCATAACGTCTCTCTCACGACGTCTGTCTTTCTCACACCCTTGCTCTTACATATTCGTCCACAAAACGCAGTCCTCACAGCGTCTAAATCCCACTCGGCAAGAGTCGTCCGTAAGACGTGACGTAATACGGACGTTGTAATTCGGGCTAATATGAAATGACGCCCTTTCCCTGCCTTCTTTCGACGCAATTCAGGTTTGGAATTTTGGGGATTAATCACCCTCCTACGTCGGGATGATTATTCCCTCCAAATTCCTAAACCTTCATGCATTCTCTTATTCATAAGTGTCTTTTTTCCGTATCTGAGTTCCATTATCACACACTTTATGAGATGTGGTGGGCCAGGTAAAGTGTTAAAATCACATAAAGATATTAAAGTAACATCCCGAACATTTTTAACAAATCAGCATTTACAAAATTTACTATATTAAGATAAAACATGATAAAATTGAGGTCTAATGGAAGGACAGGCTTGTAAATCAGGAATCGAAAAGCTTATGTTGAATTCAAGCAACGTTTTTCAAATGGACTTTCCACATATTAACGTAGACTCAGTTGCACTGTAAAGCATATGAAGCAAAAGGCTCTCGTTCACGCTATGTTCTTAATTGAGGTCTTATGGGTTTTATGCGGAAAATAATCAACACCACCCTTTAAAGCCCTTTTTTCTACATTAACCAAAGGTCCAAATTCATAGAAATCGTAACATGATTTTACCCAAATGAATGCACATACATGTAATATAAAGTAGTTCTAGAAGTCTATCAATATTTTGTATTTATCTGAAGGCAGCTCAGTGAGAATAAAACATATAACAGACATTTTGCCGGGCCTGTACTTTAATAATATATATTAAGCAATGCGAATATAATAAAAACATGATTAGACCACGTGTTACTCCTTATATGAATGATTCATTTAAAAAACATTCAATGCCTTTGTTCTCAAAAGGTCAATTTCAGACTTAACACAATGTTACACGGAGCAATTAATTATAAAATATTTCGCAATGAATTTCCATCGTATACGTCGGTACACTTAATGTCCCAAATTCCGGACCGGTTTTTTTATATTCATTTTGAGTTTCGTGATTTACATTGAAAATAAATCATAAAAATAAAATAAGTATACAAAAAACATAGGTGTATGAAATAAATAATCACAGCATTGTACACGGGTACGGGACTTTGAACAATTTCGAACATCTCATGAATTGTGTAATATACTCTATGTGACTTTGTTCAGTCATTTGCCGCAAATCATTAAACAATTAAGATTTCATCTGAAGAAAATACTTCAAACAAACAAACTACGCGCTTTTTTCCTCGAGATGAAGCTGGTAAAAAAACATAACAAACACGCTTTCGAGCTTTATGGGGGCTGTTTCGGGTTAACCCACCTTTGGACCCATAGGGTCTGGCCACATTGGAAGCTTTTACTTCCTTTTATTTCCTAACAAAGCTGTCCTCCAATGTATTTCTTATGGGAAACCAAAATAGCGAGCTAAAGCCACCTAACAGCTCGTTGTTTTTGGTTTCCCATAAGGAATACATTGGAAGACAGCTTTGTTAGGAAATAAAAGCAGGTAAAAGCTTCCAATGTGGCCAGGACCTTATAGTTCTTAAATGGAAAATACAATGCAACATATTTCCAGCATTGCGAATTTCTACGGGAAAAAGGCGGTTTATTTACATAATTTCAAAATAGAACGTTTTCAAATAATACGATATCATCGGAAGCGTGATTTTAGCAGTTTGATACCGAATGAAACAACAGGACGTTGCTTAAAAGCATACCAAATAATAGATAGAATTAGAATTAGAATTTACTGACAAATAGCTGGGGCATATTTAACAATTTGTAAGATTGGAGGAAAGTAAAATATAAAGAAACTAAGTTTAGAAACTGAATTTCATCAAGTTTGAAAACAGTTATACAATAAAATCCTCGTTCACACTCAAGCAATAACGTTGAAATCAAATAGAAAGAGCAAAGTCAATATAAGATTTACCTGTAATCTCGTACACATCGCCAACAATAGACTCCCCTTTTTTGAAAGTGCACTGCAATACATTAGCAAAATAATTGATTGTTAAACGTTGGTGATTATAAAGGTAGACCTGCATATCAGTTTTGAGACACATTTTGTTCTTCGAAATTTCGACTTTTGTTGAGTTTTAGGTAGTTATAGAAATGCACAAATTCTTGCATAGTTCTTATCGAAAAATATATATACCGTTTCGATTAAAAAAAAAAACAAATAAATAAACAGATAAATTCGATATGAAAGAGTCATAGAGAGCCACGTAAAAGTCGGTGTCTTTATGGCCCAAAAACAGATTTTAGCGTCTTTTTTCGTATTCGTGACTAAGTCAAAATATTTTGATCATATAGTTTGTTCAAATATTTTGCATTTAAAATAATCGACAAAACAGGCTTTAATACTTCGGATGGGACTCTATATGATTTGGGTGTTCAACTATCTGTCCATCAGTCCGTCGGTTTTTCATTGTATTTTTGTTCAGTCGATATCTAAATATTTGAGTTATATATTTTTTATATCTTATAAAATCTTATAAAAATTCAATATTGTTGTATTCTTGTATGCGCTGTTCAAGCTGCAGATGTATTTTTTAATCACTCAAATTATTGAAAATAACTGTGTAACTACGGAGAGTTTTACATTCAATTTAGTATCAAAAGAAAGCTTTTTTCGAAGGGCACCCCACGACACATTTTTCAAAACGTTAAAAAATCAACTTGAAACAACATTACATTGACGAAGAACAACAAAATAATGGTTTTTGAACATTTAAATCTTGCAAAAAGGTGTTCCTTTTTTCCAAGCCAGCTAGGCTGATTCTCTTTTTCTAACCAGCTTGGAACTGAAAAGGAAAACCTTTTGCGAAAATTGAAAAGTTGAATATAACCAAATTACGGATCAAACCTAGCAAATTATAGTTTATTAGATAATTGCAACAAAGTTGAATCATTTTCAAAATAATAATTTTCATTAATTATTGCATGAATTAAGTAATAATAAAAAAGGTGTTCCTCAAACTGCCCTAATCTCCAAGCTAGAATGAATTTTCTCAACATTTCCAAGCCAGCTGAAAATTGGTGGGGAACACCTTTTTTGGGGAACAACTCGTGGGGTGCTCTTCTTTTTACCTCTAGATTACGAATATTATCTTACTTTGAAGTTAAAACGCTTTTAGGGGAAAAGTACATATTTATATAATATAGTTATTCATCTGATTAATTATCACAAGTATGTGTCAAGCTACCACTCATGGAGAGCAATATATCTCTTGATAAAGAGACTAGCTGATAAGCCATCTACGCCAAAATACCCAGAAGCACAAAACGATGAAACACGTACTCGCAAATCAGTTTTCCGAATTCTTCAAAACCAAAATCGATAAAATTAACGCGCAATTTACCTATCAGAATGTCTCTGATCAGCCCACTACTCTTCATCGATCAACGATTGCGGTTATCAAATAATTCCCGTCATTACACCAGAGGAGCTTCAAAACTTCATGAAAAGGTCACCTACTAAATCATGTGCTCTAGATCACGAACTCTCACCTTGTAATCTCCGTCAGCCATACTCTCCCATTTCGCAACTACAGTACGGTTATTTGGCCCCGCTTGGATATCGTCAGCGGGTATTATCTTTCCAGCAGATGATTGGAGGGATGCCTTTAAGTATTTTAGATCGTCCGGTAGCTTTACGCCAGGAATTTCGAAACCCAATTCATGCGGCTTTCCAGCCTGAGCTGAAATGATGATCAAACGCATTATTATGCAATAGCCAACAATGCTATCCACAAAATTAGATCGAGCTGTCTTTTTTATCTCTAGAAGGAACATCTCATGTATAATTCAGAAATTGTAGGTTGTGATACTAGAGAGTATAAAGAGTGAACGATTTTGAACGAATGTAGTCACATTTAGGGTAATTCAGAAGAAAAAATAAAAGGGATTGAAATGATAAGATAAGATGGTTATTGAAAAGCACGTGTGTTGACCCATGCAGAAATCTTGACTACGTCTTGCTGGTTTGCATGTGCTTGCTCAGCAATTGCACTCTGGCAGTTCCATACCCTACACAAATTAATCAAGCCTAACATTTGACTATCTTTAAATGTCAACCCCAGCAAGCCCATTGTGGACCATTTCAGTCCTTTCATAAACAACTATAGTGAGGGCATTTTAGAATAAACATTTTTTGGCCAGTGAAAATTTTGAAGTTTTGTAGATCGGGTTAATCCGTGTTTATCTGCAAAATACCTGACACGTTGCAAATTATTATTCGGGTTCAGTCATCGGGCAGCGGCACGCCGCCACGACGCAGATCATTTATACCAAATTGCACGCGCCCACGCCGCAGATCAGTTGTACCAAATAATGGGGTCTGCGGCAAATTTGCCGCTGCCCGATGACTGCACCCTTAGAATTTAATTAAACCAGGTCGTGTTTTTGAAATAATAATTATAGTAATGCCGCGGTTGCACAGAGCTAGCTGTTTTTCACATCGAGTATTAGTCCTTTCTACTTTCTTGATCAAAACTCGTGTCAAACAAAGCAGCAGCTGTTTTTCTTGCGAGCTTTTTTTCAGTCAAAAGTGGTTACACTGCGTTTTTTCCACGTCAATCTTGCTATAACACAGAGGAAAAATCCAGTGGGAAAACCGCTAGCGGGGAAAAACGGCTCTTTTAAACGCGAATTTTACAATAATTAACTTAAGGGTTTTTCCTGAATCCGGCGGATTATGCGCGCGGCGTGTACGCCTCCGTTTTGGACGCGCGATTGCCCTGAAATTTTGCGCGCAAGGGCAAACATATATCATATTTGTTTTAAACATTATTGAAATTCATTATTGATCATTTCACAAATTTGAGTGTGTTTTACACCATGCTAGGCAGTAAACTACTTTTGAAATACTGGAGAAAAACGGGACAAAACCTTGATTGTTAAGCCTTTTCGCTTCTTTTTTGCTGTAACCACTAAAAAGACTCGCGTGAATAACTGCTAGTTTTTTTAGCTCTGTGTAACCTCGGCCTAAGAAGTTAGAAGAAACTTAAATGGGATAATTTACCAACTGATAAGCTTGCCATCCTTACGTCAACATCTTTTTCCCAAAATGTGACTCCACCTTTCTTGATTTCCACCTGGAATATTATTTTTAAACTAATGTTAAACCGTTGATTTTGATAATATTAATAGCGTTAGTGAATGGTTGTTTCGTGTTTTGAAATATATCTCTTATTTGAATATGTAACTTAGCGCTTGAAATCAAATTTTACCGTTTTGTAGCGATCGATAAAATGGATTACTCATTCATAAAAAATAATCACTAAACTTAATGTATCTTGTTTTGCTGCAACTACACTCCAAATTGCAAGAAATCTACTACGTCAACCACTTGTCTTTTTTTTAAATTAACAGTGCGTAAAAAAATCAACGCATAAACGCCAAAACGAAGTTTGTTCATGTAAAAATATTTATCCGACAGTTATGTTAGGCATGGCCACACGGAAAGCTTCTTCGAGCTATTTCAAACCAAACAAACCACGAGTTTAGATGCATTCCTTATTCGAAAATCAAAAATGCAGCAAAACGCTCGATGCGTTTTTAAGAGCTTGACGCATTGATGAATTCACATAAGGAAAACATTTTTATCCTTAGTTTGTAGGAATAAAAAAGCTGTGAAAAGGTCTCCCGTACGGCTAGGCCCTTACCTTATAACTGGAAATGGACCAGGGAGTAAAGGCGACGCAAGTGAACGTGTTGTTTTCGGGCCAACTGATCGAGGCACGATGAACGAAGCCCTTGGAGTCGGTCACATATGCTTCAAATAAATCCTTTTTATCTGGCAAGTTTTCGCCGATGATGTCGATAAAAATCTGGGCCTCCTTACCAACCGCATAATTGCCATTAACTGCAAGTAATATTGTAAACATCGATTTAAACTATTTTTGAAATGCTTTCATCGCTCTTTCATGAAAAATCCATTATTACTTTTGGGCAATAAGTAAGTTTAAGTCTTTATATTTTTTATTATTTTTAAGAACAGATAAAGACTTAGGTGATAAATCAGATTTAATCAAGTTTTAATCGTAATTCAAACAATGAATCGATTATTCAAATGATTATCCAAATTATATTCGTCAACAATAAATTGTATCAAAGACTGTTTTAAGTATCTATGGTATTAGTAAAGATGGAATAGTTTTGAATAACCTGTTCAATCAAAATAAGAATGCTATTATTTTGAAAAAAAAATAGACTCACCGCGCACCATGATGTTTGTGCTGATATTTCCTAAACTGAAAAAAAAACATAAACCCGATTTTAACAATTTTTGGTATATCATATTCAACCTACATGGAGAAAGGTTAGCATGAGGTTACATATAATCGCAAGCTGCGATTTTGATACAAATTTATGCTGATATAAACTTGTGACTTCCTGGCTTTTTATTTATTTATTTATTTGCATACCGGTTGCTCACAATTGGAGGTTGTGATCCAAATAAGAGGTTGCCTTTAAAAATGGTGTTGATTTGAGTCACACGATTTTTACCTGTATTGATATGTTAAATCATTATTTAAAATTGAGAAATTCGGCATTCAAATCTGAGTTCTCTGAAATCGCGACCATGTTATCGCATATTGACGAAATTAAACTGAGCAGCAGGATTATTTGTATGTAAAAAAAATCATGAAATTTACAAAAGAAAACCGAGAAAATCATAACCCTCCTATTCCAATCTCATATTTTTATGCAAACGCAGCCTAAAGCTTTATCAGCCACCAATTCTACATGTTCCCATTTTCACAAAATTAAAGTGTGGTATTATCGCGTAAGGGTCTGTTCACACGGGAAGCGACACGCGACAATATACTTATATGTTCTTTAAAGAACTAGCGACAGAGCTTATAAAGAACATATAAGTATATTGTCGCGTGTCGCTTCCAGTGTGAACAAGCCCTAATCCTTGTAAAAGGCAATCTTTTGTTTTCGCACTCGCATATGCGCACCAATCTTATGTGAACAGACCCGGTTCATTGACACAAATAACTAATTATAGAATACATTGTAAAACTAAAGAACAAGGGCCTAGCTGAACAGAAAGCGTTTTACCGTTTGCTCATTTAAAATTATTTATTATTTTGTCATGTAAGTCATATGGGAAACAAAAAACACCTTGCAGTTTAATACGAAACGAGCGCTTTTTAATTTTCCATAAGGAATACACAGTAAAACACGTTTTTTTGCATGAACATAATCTCAAAAAGGATTTCCGTATGGCCAGGCCGTAACCCATGTTCTTCAATGTACTTCATATGGGAGACACTTCTTTAATACGTTAAAAAAACACATAACGCTCAACTCGATTCCTATGTGATAAGGTCCTGGTCCTTACATGCATATCAATGTAAATTTATATGCTGAGATTCGATGGCTTATCCTCTCATCACCGTTGCTTTTTGCATTTAGCATTTTCAGGAACTTAACGTGAATTAAACTATATTTTTCAGACTGATAATAATTGCTCAGTCAGAGAGATTGGACTAAAGCTAAGCTAGATAAATGTTAGTGCAACAGACTCGTTTTTTTTGTGACACAATCCATTAAAATTTTATATTTATGAACTCGTGTTCAATAAACCATTAAAATATTATATTTATGAACTCGTGTTCAATAAACATGATTTGATTGTTTGAAAAAAAAACTATTTTTACGCAAACCCGGTTTGTAACCAACAAAATACCTATTTTATATCTAACTTACTACTTTTGCTCAATTTGTCTATCATTTTGATTAACGGCTATTGCACTATCTCGATAAAACGTTATCTAAAATATATATAATAATAATATATATAATAAGACTTACCTTGGATAAAAAAAAACTGTTTTGATACTGAATCCTTATCTAGTGCTGGTAGTCTGTTTCAGAATGCCTCGAAATTGAATGACCATGAATTTATTATATATCCATAGACTATGACCCCTGGGAGAAGTGATGTGGCGATTTGTGAATGGAATACTACGAATTTCTCATTTTCATTTACGCATACTTCATGCAGTGCCCATTCAGATATTCATTTTCAGTTAATGTATGGCAAAAAGTAACACGGTGTGCTGATTTATTTCCATGATTATTGTGCTTCAAATGTTTCGTAGAAAAAATATATATTTTCGTTATTTATTTATTTCAAAATCATCAGAAATTGAACGGCATGATATGGATTGATTTGGTAAGGTAAACATGTGCATTCTCAGATCTACAAGTATTGTGGAACTTTTTGAAGGCAACTCATAGAGGCTTATATGCTCCGTCAAAATTGGTGTTCAATAATATCCCAGGGGTGATTGAAACACTGACACACTGGGGTGTGGATTTATTTTCGTGGTTATCTTTATACAAATATTTCGTAGAAAAATCCTTTCGGTCGTTTAGTAGAACCTACTTCGAAAAACAAAATTACAAACGCGGACAAAGTAAAGGTTATTATCTGCAATCTTTTCGTTTACGAAAAAATGCAGGTATTGCGATCGCTTCACTTTTCAGGGCCAACAACCCCTCCTGTTTTGTGATACCTTTTTCTATATGTTAATGCCGTAATTACACAATAAAATCTATATGAATATATTGCTTATATACTCAACGTGGGGAATAGGGGGTTTAAAATTGTGACATTATACATTTAAATATTATTTAGATTCGAAAGCCATCATCTCTTGAAATGTATGCATCTAGTTTTGTCCCACTGAAAACCACTATAAAGCGCTCTCGCGCTGTGATTCGTTACGCAATCAATTAAACGTAACAAAGGGGCGGAGCTTGGAATATGAGTGGCAGCACTCTATTGATGCAGGTTTGTGTATGAATTGCTGCGC
>LQRL01180178.1:391-16669 GCA_001703475.1 Hydroides elegans | reverse complement strand
AATTAATGAATGTCAACAAAGGGGCACGTCTTGCCATTGGTCCATTTAAACATGAGTGGCCAATGAGAGCCTAGAATGAGTCTCAGTGGTTTTCAGCGAGTCACCAAATAATGTCGGTTTTTGAAAATTATTTTTTCATAAATGTTAAATATCTCGACAATCATATAACAATGACGCATCAAGACAATCTATGCTCCATCTTTCGGTCACGTTTAATGCTTTAATACATATTATTATGTCAAGTTTATCCTATAACATATAGAAAAGTGTCGGACATGGCATTTTGAAAAAAAAACTCGACTGATTTTAATACCCGCGAAATTTTCGTAAACGAAAAGATCGCAGATAATAACACAGTTTTCGATTTATATGCTGAATTGACTACGCCTATGTATATCATCATAAACACGTTATTCGAATTCATCAAATCAAATTTTATAGGTTTACACATAGCGACTGTACACGTAAAATTGAAAAGAGTTTATAAAATAAATAAATTTGTGTTTTACTATGTTTATTTAAAAATTCAAAATGTTTATCCTGAAAGTTTATAAAAAGATTCTTTACGATTTTTACATGAATTATTCTGTGATATCAAAGCGCCGTATATCCTATCGTTTTTGAAAAAGAATCGACTTGATAAAAATAACTTAGGCCCTGCTTACATTAAATCGCTAGCAGCGATTTTAGTGATTACATACATATTTTATCTTGGTATTTCAATACTTTCCCATGCATTTTACTGTGCATTGTTTGACACTTATCGCTACTTGCGACGAGAATCGCCACTTGCGACAACAATCGCGCCTAGCGACGTGTCAAACAATCGGTCATTACCTTAAGGAAAATATAGTATTTATTTAGATGGTTTTGTAAATCGCTCAAATGTAATCACAACTTTTTGAAATCGCTAGGAGCGACGGGGTTTTTCCTTGAAATAATTTCAAAGTCCTACAAAGAAAACAGTGAAAGTCGCAAGTGGCGACGAGAATCGCTTGTATGTAAGCAGGGCCTAAAACAAATACGCATGATTAGCATTATATTCACGCTTTATTCAATTAATTTTAACTTGACTCGTTGAGTACTTTCCATAGTCCAGGTAATTACACTTTAGAACAAATGCCCGAAGATCAAGGTTTTTTTTAGCAAATTCATCGTGAAAGACTATGTTGAACGATCGCGGAGATCAGGTTTTCATACGCAAACCAACCTCAATAGCAAGCTTTACTCAGTACATTATGGTTTATCGTGTTACACACTTTCCGGAGCACAGGTATTAGCCCGGCACTAGATCTTGGGACAATACCCGGAGATTAAGGGTTTCATGAGCATATTCCTTGTGAATGAACATCTTGAAAAATCCTCGAAGAAATGGGTGTCACAAGCAAATTACCTTTGACTCGATAAGTTGAACTTTTCCCGGGGATGTTTTTTATAAAAAAACAAATGACAATTAGTCTATTGATTGCTTATTTTGTTTTGTTTGGATATTTTAAATAAAGGAACTATAAGAGGGAAAAGGGCGGGACCGGCTGTTTTAGTTATGGTTAACCGATATTTCCGTTGGCAAATTAAGAATAAAAGCATTCAATAAATACAAGCAATCATCAGGTTTAAATTAGCTTAGCATTTGTTTCAGACTAAATGAAGTAAAATGAGACACTATTTCAAAAATGACCCGTTGGGTACTCCTAATAAATGAAAAAGCTTCAACATTGCCTTCCCTATTGGAAGACGGACATTCAATCTCCGTCGCAGCTATGTTATATCTGATTGTATCGCATGCGACTCATATAAAACACATTAATATGGTTTATGAATGGCACCTACGACACATTTTTCAAAAGGTGATTGAATCACCTTAAAACAACTTTACAATTATGAACAACAACAAAATAATCCTTTTTGAACATTAACATCTTGCAAAAATGTGTTCTTTTTTTCAAAGTAAGCATGACAGTTTCTTCTTTCTAGCCAGCTTGGAACAGAAAAGGTACACCTGTTGCAAAAATTGAAATGTTGAAAATAGCTTGATTACATATCACATATTGTAAATAACAGTTTATAATAAAATCGGAAGCACGTTTAATTAATTTCGAAATGATTTTTTCAACAAATAAGAAATTATCAAAAGAGTCTTCCTCAAATCTCCAGCCAGCTAGAATATCCTGGGGATTCCTTTTGGTTGGGAACAGATCGTAAAAGGCTCTTCGATGATTAATAGGACATGGTTGAAAAAAAGTACTCAAGGTACAATATTGCTACGTTTTCTTATTTAACAAACGTGCCTTTTTTTTTTGTTTCAATTGTACTAATCGTTTTCTTATTTAAGACACGTTTGTTACTTTTTAACAATTGTACTTATCAAGTGACACCCTAATTTAGTAGTTTTCCATATATTTGTATAAGAATATTAATGCTTGTAAGACAATAACTTTGAGATTAAACGTGAAAATTCCAAAAGATCTGAAGATAAAGAGAGTGCAGTTGGAAAAAAAATAGTCATAGTAGTAGGTTTGGTGTTTATGGAACCCCCTTCAAACATTACATCAGATACATAGCGCAAATAACCAAACCATCAAAATCAACCCAACTTAGCTGAATGATTTAAATCGTTTCTGAAATATCCCGAAAATACTTTTTTTGCCAAACCTCTAATAACACCCATTTATCAGGAATTGCATGTGTTGAGTTTCAAGATAGAATTGAAGTAATCTTGAAAATTGTATATAAACCTAAAGATTGCCTATCAGTGCACATATCATCAGCAGGAATACTGTTTAGAAATATCGGGAATTATCTACGCCATAGAATTCTTATATTTGCAGTTTCAGATTTGTGTGTACTGCATTTCCAGAGGAATTCCCAGTCTCGTTTTCGTCAAGAAAATACCTTGGAGCCAAACAAACAAATCGTGTTGGAACAAAATGTTTGCCTTTAAACTCAATATATAACCCAATTTATGTAAATATTCAAATGAAACAATTTTAAAATGGATAGTCTAGATGTTGAATCACTATTCTCTCTGGAGATTATTGTGGATAAATTGCAACTTCCAAACATCCAATGTCGATTTCCTGCCATTGCTTTTCGATTGCTGGATTTTCCAACACTCATGATCTATCATGTCGAACCCGAACTCGGTGAAACGATCAAAACCAAAATACGGATGGACCCATTATATAAACTGGACAAACAAATACCCGAACTTGTGGATAAAGACGGTTGTTTTTCTATGAAGAAAGGGAAGTCATGTTTGATGAAAATGTCACCCAATACGCTTTTGTCACATTTATCGAGCACACCCCTCTATGTCATGGTCATTGATACGTTCCCCGAGACACCAAAACTGATCGGGAATTGCACACTCCCATTAGATGAAACAATGAAAAGGGTATATCAGGACGTCTGCAAAGTTGGTTTAGCGGTACCCACGGTCGGTGGTGAAAAGGGTTGCTACAAGATATTCAATCTGATGGGTGTCGAGATAGGAAGCGTGTTGCTTGGAATACGGATTTTAAGTTTAGGTGTCGGCTTGATACCTCACATTCCTGCAAGTTCTATTTCAAAGAGTTCCAAAACCGAAGTGAAACTTCATCCAAACCAATCCCGTATGGATGAAATTCAAGAGCAAGTTGCTGATATAGTTTTAGAAGACTTTGAAAAAGAAGACGCAAAAACAACTGCTGCGATTAATTTTTTGCAGCCGGGATTAGAAGAACCTCGTTACAAGAAAGACAAGCCAAAAAAGACCGTTCAAATTCCTACACAAACTGAAAGAGAATTCATACAAAATATCGCAACACAAACTGAAAAATGTACCAGACAAAAGCGACAGAAGAGGGCTTTGGATATAGCTTCACAACTCGAGGATAATATAGTCGATGATATCATTGTCACAAACACTATTTGTCCTCCACCGTTGCATTTCAATAATGATTTGGAACCAAAGCATAGTAGTCACTTTGATTTGCTTGATCGGTTTGCCCATGTTCCTGCCAATAAAGATGTTAGCTCTGATGACGATACACTGAGAGAAGAGGATATAAGCGATGATGAGTTAAC
The DNA here is from genome assembly GCA_001703475.1 of Hydroides elegans. NCBI lineage: Eukaryota > Metazoa > Annelida > Polychaeta > Sabellida > Serpulidae > Hydroides > Hydroides elegans. The sequence goes on along the minus strand of LQRL01180178.1, from coordinate 12,604 downwards.
AAGGGAAAGAACTCCCGTCTCTCACCATTCGGGCAAGCCGAAAACTAACAAGCATGCTTTGTCATCTACATCTGAGAACATGCCTCAAAACATCAAAGACTTCCCACTTTTGAATGCCATTGTAACTGAAATTGCAGCTTTAACTGGTTCTTCCCAAGAATCCAGCAAGCAAGCTCTGATTCAGATATCAAAGCCCACACGTGCCCCTTCGGTAAGTCCGAAACGAAGTCGGAAACCAAAGGATTGTCAATCAAGCCCTCGTCGTGGTAGATCTCCTTCTCCAAGAAGAGAAAGGGAAAGTGTTGACAATTTTGTCAAGCGAATGCAATCACCTACACACACTTTGCGCGAGCTTCCGATTGTAAAGCCAACTTATGACACCACCCGTGCTCCAACACCACGAAAAGCTACCCACTCACATAAATGTGAAAAAGGACATACGGGTGTACCCAAGCACAAAAGCTGGCTTAGGAAAACTCCAATTCCAATGGAAGTTAAGAAGACAAAACTAGCATTTGGTTTGACCAATACCCAAAGGTTGCGATTGGAGAAAAGTAACCCAGAACTGTTGAAATCTCTTGAGAAAAAAGAATCCGAGAGAGTTCAACGTTTTAAAGAACAAAGAAGACTGGAAGAAGAAGCTAAACTTCAAGGTGTAGGACCAACTAGAAAATTATATGATGGCACTTCAGTGTACAGTGGATTTTCAGTAAAACATGATGATCGACGTCCAGTTCCTACGCCAAGAAACTCGCTTCACCACACACAAGAGACACTATTTGATGAAGCTCATCCACTTACAACAATACAACAAGTAAGAGAACAATATCGTTATCAATATAATGCCACCCCGGATATTGATGTTGTTGCGGAGAGAGAGAATACGGTATCCGAAAAAAGTGACCAATCCCTCCAGAAAGCAACACCTAGAACAGTAGACGGCCAAGCGAATCCTGGTAATAATTTTGGACGAACAAAGGTTATTCCGCCAGACCAAAGTTTCTCAGTTGCCCAGAAGACCGAGAATCAAGACGATTATGCGGATGATTTTGAAGAGGTGACGGATGTAACAGAATCTAGAAATGTGGTGCCTCAAAGAGATGTCAGACAGCAACCACATGTTGACAACATGGGGAACATAAGCAACGAATCTGAAAACATTCATGTTACAGCACTGGAACCAATGGAAGTGCTAGGACTTCGGCAGATGAATGACAATTATTCCGATGATGATGCGTCTGACAGTTTCAAATCAGCCCATTCTCAGTCTGATCATGTTGAGGTGAAACCCTTTCCTGCTGCCCTTCCTAATCCCGTAACAAAACCAAAAGGACCATACCAATCAGCACAAAGGCCGATGGTTGCAGCAAAACGACCGAGTCATCCACTCGAAAAATCAAATGTAACTGTGGAAGCATCTGTAGAGTCCACAGCATACATTTCACGCTCGCAGGTTTTCGGTAATAAATCCCAAGATTCGGACAATTCCAATATTGACACTGCCGCCGCCGCGAAAGAAAGTGTAGCTAAGCGATCTGTCCCGTCCCGAGTGCGTAGGAATACGGATTCTGTAAGTTCTTACGTCGGTGAAGATGATACATCTCCAAAATCAAATACAAGGGGTTACAGCGATGATTCTTTCGATGATGACGATTTGGATGAATATGCCGTTCCTGATCCATTGGGCATGAGTGATTTGCAAATATCCAAGGAAGCCAAAATGGGATATACTTGGGCTTAATTCTTCCTTCACATAAACGCTTCAAAGTTGTGATTAGTTCTAATATTGTCGTGATAATATTGCTTAATTGTTTTATTCATTTACATGCATATAAATCGAGCGTGTGAATGAAACCTGTTATGGGTCGTCCAAATTTGCAAGCGCCATTTAATGTGCATCTTATGAGATAGTAAACTCTATTTATCGGTGAATGTCTACATGTATAATGTAAATTGAGAATCGATCATAAACCTACTGTTAAATCGTATTTGGTTTTTAAATAGGTATAGAATGATTCATAAAAGCATTGATAAGTTTTGTTCGAATATGTGAAAGAAATCTTTTTGTAAGTTGAAATATACATTTGTTTTTATATGAAAAACATGTATAAATGTGTTAGATATAAAGTATCTTGATATATAGAAACTGTTGTCATTATTTAAAAATAATATACTTTTCATTGAAAATCGTGCTACATCTATCCATTTTGTTCTAAATCGTGACACATGTCATTTATTTTTTTCAGTTCTATCGTTTTAGTGCTCTCCGTTTAAAATGTTTAATGTTTTGCTTTTATGACTTCGTCAAAGCAGTATATACATGTGTACTATACGTTGTAAATATATTTTTATGTGACAGTTTTATGTAAGAGTTTTTAATTTGTGATATAAAAAACATTATGAGAAACATGATAATTTGGTCAAGTATGGTGCATGTAACTGTCCATGCCGTGATGAAGTTAAGAATAAAACATTATATTGATGTTGACATTGATTTTATGTACATAAATGTATAATCAATCACTTCACTTTTTTTAGAGAATATAATAGTATATTTTGATATAGTTATCGCATATTTGCCATTTATGTTTTTTTTAACTCTTGAATTTTAGTGAAGAAAGTAGAGGATTTCAGATAATGATTGCATGTTTACCTGTATTTCTAAGTAAAACTGGTGAAACTTAAAGGCAATGTAGTGAAATACACATGTAAGTGTCGTGGTGATAAGCGTGAATCTGTCATGTTGTTCCAAAGCTTAAAAAAAAAACTAAATAGTGATGTCGTTGAATTATAGCAATTATATGAGCATGTTATTTTGCAACTGATGTGATGATAAATAATCTTTATAAGCAGATCTTGTTCTTTTTATTCATGAATTGTCTTGAATCGTAATGCAATGTATATACGAACAGTGTATTAAACCTGTTATCAAATCAAGTCAAGACTCAAGGAAAAAGGCATCACATGCAGCGGACAAACAACTGTAACGCAACTGTTTAAAGACGGACGGATGGAATGAAGGAGAGCTATAGCACTCAGTCTAATCTGTTGGCTTAAAACAGCAAAATAAAACAATAAGTTTCTTTCTATTTTGTTCAATTAGATTATCCTCTCTTTATTTGTAAAATAAATCCATAAAAAGCAACACTTTCAAATTGTTGCTTTTAATCAGACATTTAAAGATGAAATAAAATTTCCATAACATTTGCATTTAACATATGCCATAGAACCGATATTATAACAACTGAAACCTATTTTTAGACCGCGTACATCACATCAACTTAATTTCAGAGACTTCTTGCCTGCAAGTATTTTCAGGGAGTGTTTTGTTGGATGCTAATGGTTATTAAACACGTAGGCTTTATCATACCTTAGTCTACCGTACATATTACAGCAAACCATCTAATTAAACTATGATTCTTTAATCATTTGAAACCTGATTTGATAGCTCAAATATATGTATATTAAATGAAAGTGCGACATCCTTATATACGTAAGGTGGATATACAATGTTACAATTGATTTTGATAATACTTATACTTAATAAGCTTGATAGCTACATAACTTACTATTAAGTCTTTATCACAGTCTTGACTTATTATATCACTTATAGAACGAGAAACCTTTAAGCGAACAGAACGAATTGTAAGACACTCACTCACAAACTTATAGGATATTAAAGCAACGTCATACAATTATGAAAAATGCACACCAAAACAAATGAACCATTCGTGGCTGATACTTATTTACAATTATTCAAACAAAATCAAGAGAATTCACACGAATACTACGCCATTAGACAAAACTTAAACAAGTTAAGAGACAAGTTGATTATATGATGATTATAAACATGATTTTATAAACGGGGTTTACAGCATTTGCTACTGAGTTGCATGATTTAACTATACGTGAAGAAACACACAAATATGCTATATTATAATGCTTAAATTTGTTCATATTACAATGTTCTATGATGTATGAGGATATTCTTGGCAATCTAAAACACATTAACTTTGATATTTCTAAAATATAATTAAGTCTTTCAAACACACAACACCATGATATTTCACCAATACTTATAAAACAACTATTGATCATATCACCGTTTGGTGCGATTCTATTGAAACAGTTTGTTGCTGTCAAAAAAAGCAGATTCACTGGCGACACACAAATAAAATGTAGATTGAATGTTTCTCAAAGAGGCCTCTGTGCTTTTATATGCATGTCCATATGAGTCATGATGTCCTGTAAGCAAAGAACGTAAAGGCTATGGTTTATAAATGAAAAGGTAATTTATCGGTTTTATTTGAATGGGGTCATTTCGTATCTTTATATCTAGTATACATTGATAAAATTGGTAAGGGTGGTCTCAAACGACTAACTTCGTACATGAGCAAGGCGAGGGAAAATGGAGGTGTCGTTGCGCATATGATGGAAACTCAAAGAAAATAACAAGAATGAGGCACCAGGGTATTACCTTTGGTTTGATCATCATGAAGTAAATCTTATTTATTAACAATGTTCAGATATTTAGGAATTTTCGGATCCCAATAGGTACAGCCGAAATCGTGCAAGTACAATCTTATACGCCATACTCCTCCCACAACATAACATCATTTAATGGAGAGATGAGACCTTTTAAAGCAAGCAAATACCAATATATCGTAACCGTGCTATTTGCGAAGGTCTACGAACAGACAATATTTCCATCCAAACAAACAAACCAATTTCAATGCTTAGCATTATTATAACCAAAATTGAGGGGAGGTGACACGCACTTAAAATACCCACATACCGTGACTGTGCTATCTGTGAAGGCCTCCGAACAGACGCCCGTCGACATGCGCCACAGACACAACGCTTCCTTTTCTTCTCCTTCCTTTCGGTGCACGTGCTCTTTGGACAGGTGCGTGCGCAGGTTGCCACGATCCAACCAACGCGTGTGGCATCTTCCATACTGCAAAACGCGTGCATTGTTGGTGTAATTACATACATTTTGAATCTTTATAATCGATTTTATATGGCCTATCCAATTCACTTGCTTACTGCTGTGCTGTCGTGGGTTGTCCGCGTAACACGGTCAAAATGAATAAAATTTGTGTTTGATCTAGTGACGGTTTCCGTAGCTTGATGAATTGTTTATACGTTTAAGTGTACTGGCCCTACCACGAACCCCTAACCTGTTGGACCTGAGGACTGTACTTCGTCTGACCCCTACCCTTCGACCTGTCCGGCTTGGTTAGACCTGCCGGGGGCATAGACCCCCGCCGGCATAGCTCTCAGGGTCACGGGAGCGCGCAAGCTGCTCTGCCACGGCAAGGCGACAGTCTCAGATAGAGCAGGCTATTTATTTACTTTTATTAATTTAAACTGTTTATAAAGAAGTAGGCCCCATTATTTACATGTTCGTCATTTTTAATGATACTTGTGACGATTTTTTAGGGTAAAAAGCATACATGAGGTAAAGGATATTTTTTTCGTTTCGTTAATATGCTCATTAAAATGTTGGGCGTTAAATTGTTTCGTTTATTCATTTCACTTTCTTGAAATCTCCTTCACTATCTTTATTTGATCGTTTTCTGTTGTTGCAACCCCTAAAGTCACTTTTTGACTTATACCTTGCACATCAACGAAGGCTGCAAGTCCATCCCTAACGTCAATGAAGAAACGATTCCATTTTTGATGCCGTAATACACCTGGAAATAAAATATCAATTACATGTTATCAGCGTAAAACAACCACGATTATGCACTCATTTATCAAAACTGTAAATATGATGTCGAAACCTGAGAGCAACATTAGATAAGATGTGTATCATCTAAAGCTGAACGTTGTATTAATAATAGTACACACAAAAACCAAAAACTTATGTTTCATTCAGAACACGTTGAGCTAGAATGTTATACCCTAAAACGACTAATATCAATCATCTCTTATAAGTGATTCGAATACATGTACATTTAGTTTTATATAGCCTAACTCTAAAATGAATGTGAATTTACCTTGGAATAATTTATGTTTATAGCAGTTATAGGAACGGCGCCTTCTCCATAGAATGAACATATATGTTTCATACTCCCAGGCTCCTATAAAAAAAAAAGAAAAAAATGTAAAATACAAGCATTATGAGACCGGAAGCTATGTTTCAATTCAAACATTTGAAAACTTAAGCACAAAATCTGTAAGAAAGTTTTGTCTATCTATTATTTTCTTATGAAGTTCATGTTGAAGGTCACGTGAAACGGGATCAATTATATTGTTTAAAGAAAAGTCAAAATATTAATAGCAATGGGCGCATTTATAAATTCAGGGTCTTAGGATAACCAGTTTAATTTTCGTAAGAGCCACACTCGCCTCGGCAATCCCGGCTTGTGATTGCACTCGGGACCTTAAGATTACTAAGTATGTGCCCTATCACTAAACTAGAGCTCCCAATTTGTTTTTTTTTCTCTTATGTTGAGGCCTACATTTGTACTACATTGGGATTTTTAAAAGTCACGTGTACTAGGATGCCCTACCTCGGTCCTGTACACGTGGTTGACCCCGTTGCTAAGCGCCACGATGAGGAGACTGTGATGGCGCGCCATGGCGCACACGGCCGAGTGCAGGTTGTGGAAGCCCACCGGGTCGCCACTCTGAAATAGGGATATAGGTATATGGGTATCTAAAATATAGATACAGGGTGTAACATAGGACTTTGCCACAAGCCGAGACGAAAATCGATTAGGCTAGGTGATTAAACCCAAACGCGGACACTGGCAGAGGCAAAATAAACCGAAAATAAAATCATCTTGAGTCTCATTAGACTGGCCGAGGTCATTCGTGTATAACTGAGGGGATTCGCAAACCAGAATATTTAGTCTTATGTTTCACCCTTTAAGATACAAATATCAATACTCAGCTAAAAAAAAATATTGATACAACTTTGCTAAAAAAAAATAATGAATGAAGGTGAAGCATAGAAATTGCAACACATAAAATACAACTAAGAAAACTGAGTTAACTTATATTTACCTCGATTTCATGCGTCTGTATCGTGTTATCCAAACCGGCCGAATAGAGGTAAGGTCCGATAGCCTAGTTTCAAAGAATTTTAAAAACATAGTAAAATCGAGTGTGTTAGTATTAGTAAGGTGCATTTTCGTCTTAACAAACTAAAACGTAAAATTTGATAGAACATTTGATGAACAACTTTAGAAAGGCGTGTGCTAATGATAAATCATTGATAAAACCGTTTGAATAAACGTAGCTAAATCGAATCGTCATTTATCTAATGACATGTTAATAAAATGAAATACAATTATATCTTACAAAGCTATGCCTTGTGAAAAGTGCAAAATCATGATCAGCTGACTTAACATTTGACGTTTTAAAATAAAGATACATAAAACATGTCGAATCGACTAGTGCATTTTTTTTTTTCAAAATAAAGAAACCAAAAAAATAACGAAGAGAACAGAAATATTTAAGGTGTAAACTACATTCGACGTTAGTTTTACATATTATTTTGTTCAAATGATGCGTAGCGCCCCAATAAAAACAATAAATCCAAACAGTTAAATCTCCTAGATTCACCGTTACACAACAGCCCCATCCCCCAATCCTTACCTGTATACTAATCGGCAGTTTCGTGTGTCCCTCGATCTTGCAAACGAGTCGGTTGGCCTCCAGGTCGCGCACATCGATCGAACAATCAGATGAACCGAGAATGATCCATCCTCGGTCGGGCACACTTGCGATCGAAGTGATGGCGTGGTCGCCGAATTTGTGTGCGTCGTTCGCGCGGTAGGTCTATGAAGAAATAGGGTATGATAATTCAATTGGTAAATTTTATTATTGAAAGGTGGAAATTGGAGGGTATCGGTGTGCGACCGTTTCGTAGGGACATGCAGATCGAAGACAATTAAACATGTAAGCTCAAATAATTGCTACATAAATTCAAAATGAATTTTTAACAGTACATTGAAACGATTAAATATTATATTTCAGTCAGAGTCGTAACCGGTATGTACATGTATTCAGTTCAAAGTCAAATAGAGAGTGAAGTCAAAGCTAATATCCTAAGGGTTAAAAGGCGACCATGTTCAGGGTAGATACGATTTAAAAAATGTTAAGAATTATAACGATAGCACTCACCTTCATATTAAAGTGAATCAGGGAGCCGTCACCCAACCCAATGAAGAGAACTTGGTTCCACTGGTGTAGACAGCAGAGATCGTGCGGAAACTTGACTTTGCCATGCAAAGCGCCACTCTAAAATAGAAACAGGAGTTATGCTGATATAAAACATATTTTATATGCTCAGGGCAATTCGCGAAGTTTTGTGCCTCAGATGATAACATATTATAGGACATGTACTTATGATAAAGACATGCGCAAAGCAATTGATAGTATACCCTATTTTTCGGCTTTTCGAATATCATGGTGCTTCATACATGATGGTTAATGCTAATTGAATTGCAAAATATACTAAATTTGCTCAAGCGAATGCGGGAGAATTTAACCTGCTAAGTTGACCAACGAATTTTCTTTATTGATTGACATGATTGTAATGTATTAACAGGGCTCCCAATGATTAATATACCTCGCTTGATTATCATCAATTAGTTACAAACAGTATTGATTAATTTATCAATAGTAAATGATAGGTTCGGCTAAAGGTTTAAACATATTTTGTTTTGTACACAGAACCTTTCTTTTTTTTTAACCCAGACCAATTGCATTGTGTATAACTATGCCCTAGGAGAGAAATCCCGATCAACCCACCTGGAAATCGACGACGCGAAGGTACTGGTCGCTGCAGCCAATGAAGAGCTTGTTGTTGTCGTCGGGTGCGGACGCCTCTTCATCGCCTTCGCACAAGTGCATGCAGGTCGCTTGGGCACTCAGCTCCCAGGACACCTTGGATTTCTGAAAAAACAATCGACATAATAAAGAAGTGTATTTTTATCGTGGTATATAAATATCATTTCGTAACATAATTTATTGTACTTATATATAAATTCTCCACAACCACCGCTAAAATATAAACGATAATTTATTTTGGTTTTATCATCAACCAGCCGACTTTGGAATTCTTTGGCTTCAGTTGTAGAATAAAACACTTTTCACATTTTTGTCTCTTACCTCACAATTTTATTTTAATTCAAATGTTTATTTCTTTTAAAAAAATGTTTAATACCTTGACATTGGTTTTTCTCACGATGCCGTCACCGCCAGCAGAGATGATGTGGTCGCCATGAAAGAGTAACTCGACCACAGTTCCAGTATGTCTTGCCAACTCTTTTCTGATCACGCAAATAGAAAGCAATTATATATAAACAGAAAGTATAATAAGTGAAACTCTATTCTGACAATACCAATAGTTGTAGAATAACAATGAGATAAATACAGAAAACTAGATTAAGTAGTCACACCATACATTATTTCATAACTATTCGGTTCAATCTTAAATTCATAATTATCTTAAAACCTGGGTAAATGCGATAAAGGATACACGCAAAAACCGCCTAACTCCTTTACAAGTTTTAAACTTGATATACGCACGAAATTAATTAACTATCGGTCCTTGTGACGAGATTGAATTAGGGTCTCGAAATTAATAGGAAAACGTACATGAATGAAATCTTAAGTGTCATATTTTTGACTACATACTGACCGATCAATTTATTTACTTTTTTTTGGCATAATTTCATTAAAACCGACATCCGTAAATATATGTTATAATAGACCAGCTAGGTTGAATCAGTATTTACGAAATCGACAAATAAATTAAATATTCATCGTTATCCCCATACCTAGCCATAACGTCTTCCACCATCACTTTGGCGATTCTCTCCTCTGTGTCCGGGGTTCTAATCTTTTTCCCCAGACCACCAGCACCATTCCCAGCTCGATTCGGGGTACTCGGGGGAAGTTCGGGGGACCGTTTGGGTTCAAGGCCATCGATTTCCACGTCACTGCTGGAGTCGCCGTGTAGATACTCCTGTGGAATAGAATGAAAAGTGAATTGTAAATTCAACTCACATATCATCAATAATTCTGTATGTGTGTAATATGTGTGTAATTTGTATTTACTGTGTCATGTCGTAAAATGTGAATTGTGAAATCATCTAACATATCATCAATAATTCTGTATGTGTGTATTATGTGTGTAATTTGTATTTACTGTGTCATTCAAAGCAATTCTATTTACATGTAGAGCCGCAGCTTTATATATTTTTAACGAAAAACACAATATTGTAAAACCACGGATGTATGCCACAGAGTGAGTATAGTAAAATCATGTATATAAAGTACAAGTTCATATTGGGAATCTATCATAAAACCTTCACCTTATACAGTTGATTCTCCAGTTTGCTCTTGCGCTTAGCTTTGCGCACTGGGCTCGAACTCAGCGACGTCTCTCGCTGATCCTCATCGCTATCCGAATCCACTTGGAAACTGCGATACGACATAGTTGACTTCTTTTCTCTCAGGCGCTGTGATCGACGCTTGGGGGAACCGGCGGGGGCGGGGGTAGCGGTTTTGGATTGAGTGGAGCTGCTGGACGTCTTTGGTGTGGTTGCCTGCGGATGAAATATTTATTTATTTTGGTGTAAATTGATCTATAATGATTATTGGTTTTGGTGCTATGTAAACTTTTTTTTCAGATTACGCAATAATTTTCCTAAATATTTCAACTTTCCAATATAATATTCCTTTCGGCAACGGGCAAATTGATCTCATCTACATGTACATATCGCCAGGGTTTTTTAGGCAACAAGTAAAATACTTAAACAAATTTGCCTTAAGTAAGCATACGTACCTTTTTAGACTTGGTATTATCATTCTTATTCTGCTTCAACGATGTTTTGCGACTCCGTTGATCAACACTCGTCTTTTTCAACCTGGACGGACTATTCACCGCAACTACAGTGTTAACAGATGTATCAAGGGAACACGTGCTGCTTCCTTCACTCAGTTCAACAATCTCTTTCTCGCCTACTAATGCCTGGCCCTGGTTACCCTCGCCTTCCAAGCTCGAGGTTTCGCTTCCGGACTGAATAAAGCACAATGAAAAATATGAAAATCTCAATAATGATGTATCATATATAAAAGGTATCATTCTATAATCTTACAACGTGGTCGATTATCTTATTGAGTTATAATTTTCGATAGTTTTCTTCGATAAGCTTACATCTGGCCTATTGAGTGGGCCATAATAACAGCAAGATGGCGGTCGTCGTATATTTGGTTGAGGTGTAAGTTTGAATTTTGTCTAAGGAATTCACATAAAATAAAATCGATTTTCATTTTGTTTTGTCTGAAATAAAGGTTCAATATAACTATCCTTGACCTATGTGAACAACCAAACATCTCCCTACACCCATCAATACACCTTCATCTCCCAACTAGCACCTCTATATCTACATCTCCCTACACTGAGCCAATGCACCTACATCTCCCTACACAAACCACTACACCTAAATATACCTTAATCCCCCCTACACCTACATCTACCTTAATCTACCACTACAAGTACATCGTCCTAGTGGCCCTACACCCAACACTACACATACCCAACAGCTAACTCTATTTTATGACATGACAAGCTTTAAGCGTCATCCCTGTGAGTTCATTAAAATAGGCAAAGTAGCAGAGGGCGTTGACGCATTTTGTATAGCCCTACGTTTTGCTCCCAAAATGTATGTGATCGTTGTTGGCAAAGATTGTGCGGCTAATAGTAAGATTCCAACCACTTCTTTGCACACATCGCTAAAATCCGATACTTGTGTGGCCCCTCGCGTCATTATTATTTGCGATAAGTTTTATGCTTTCGCAGAGTGTGTTTCACATCTTATTCTCGCATGATCAAAAATCAAGTCGTGAAAGACGTGTATCGCAATCCGTTGGGGAGCCTGTCCCGTCTAGGATAAGCAAACATGTACAATCATTTCAAAAATGGTTTTGATATGTTTTGTCTGAATTGTCTTGTCTCTAAGATTTATGTCACATAAATCTTAAGAGAACTAGAAGGTCAGTGACCTTGGATCCCCCGTGAACTTCAACAATGCGTATATGCAGGATGGTCAGTTTTTACTAAAATTAACTTTGGAAATGACGAAGTATTTTGCAAATAAACAAGATCATGCGATGAAGGAAAAACAGAGTAACATTTTGCATCATCACTCACTTTTTCTGAAGACACCTCTTGAACTGACGAGACCAGTC
>LQRL01180171.1:7611-18491 GCA_001703475.1 Hydroides elegans | reverse complement strand
TTCAGATCAATTCATTCACTATAATGAGGGTCCTCGTGAAAATGTTGAAATGCAGGGCCGAGGAATTTGTGTGATATTTACACTTTTCACTGACGACGGTGACCTTGGTAAGTAAACCACATGTGATACATTTAAAGATAACATTATTAAAAGATATGGAAAATAGTCAGAAAAAAATATCCTAGCAATTATTGTGGGTAAAATGTTAGTTTATCTATTATCAAACAAACAATTTACAGTGTTTTAAACCTATATCAAAACAAAATGCAAACGTAGATTACTAAAATGCATTGGACATACTAGTTAAAAAATCATCGATGATTGAGAATATATCAAGAAATGAAATAAGTTTGTAAATGAGCTGATACTGTAGCAATATTTTAAAATGTATGTCCTTAGATCTTGTTAGAAAATTTGACAATAATAACGACTGTGTGAAGCAGTCTTGGATAAAAGTTTTGCAACATGAAGCAAAAAGTGTTTATTTCACTTATTTTAGAACATTGACACTCCATGAGATTGGTCGTATATATAGATGTTATCGTATTGTCCGGATTTTACAGATGCAAGATATGAATTGTCTAGTTAGATTATAGAGCTTGCTGAGAGAGACATATTCCGAATGATGCTTAATTAAGCATGATCCTTTGGTTATGGCTGAAGGTACCAACAACTAATTCTTACCCCACTTAAATCGGTTGTGCTCAACTTGGCTTCTAATTTCTTACTTAATTTAGTTTAAAATACAGTCACCAAATTGCTCGATTCGATTAGTGCACACCAAATATAAGACAAACAATCAAGGCAGAGTTTCGCTAAACAAGCGACTGTGGAATCTATTAATTTTCTGAGGCCTTCATAAAATTTGAATTGCGCAAACAAATTTTGAACTGATGGATCTAGGACTGTTTTTAGCGGTTTTGTGCACTCGCTATCAACACAGCTTCCATTAGTCACCCGATTTCCATTTTTAATGGCTTACTCACACATCCTCAGATTGAAATAATTATTAGCAACCATGACTGACAATTAAGCCTTGCAGATTCATCCTTAGTACAAACAAAAGAAAAAAATACTTATTTTGCGACTCTTTGATCAACATTTGTCAATATCATATTTACTTCTCCTAACTTGTCATTTCATGTCGAACTAAAATATTACCAATTTATAGTCACACTATCAAACTAATTTATTGATAACCGCATCCAGAGCAATCATACGTACACTAAGGGCATAAGGGCATATTAGGTTTACTATACGATACTCAATATGCGAATAATATGGGTATCTTTTTTTGTGATTGGATCATATATTTAAATAAGGTGCAAAAATACGTTTTGGAATAAACATCGACATGATAATGTTTGAACCATCTTTGCGGAAGCAATAATCTCTCTTTTCTGGGCAACTTCTATTATCTAATAATTATTTGCATACCAAGTCGATTTTCATTAACAGTAGACATCTCATTTTTAGGTAAGGGCTACAAAAAAGACCAAAAAGCATTAAGGGCATTTTTTGAGGATACCCTGAAGTATGATGTGTTCTGGGAAGGTGATCAATATCAGGATGTTACAAGAGACACCCTTCTTGGAACACTAAAATCTATTCAAAAGATGATTGCAGCAGAGGCAAAGAATGCGGAAAGAAGACACCATTATGACAGATTTGTTTTTGTTATCTTGACACATGGATCAGAGGTACTTCTTTTCATTTTACGTTACTACATTTCAGAATTGATTGAATATAACCAAGCAGTTTCAACGTTATTTGATACCCAGTGGCAAATGCTCAAAATGCAGTCGGAAAGTTAGAAACGATTTAAAGATGACAAAGTGAGCATGTATACAAAATTCAACGTTATTTGATACCCAGTGGCAAATGCTCAAAGTGCAGTCGGAAAGTTAGAAACGATTTAAAGATGACAAAGTGAGCATGTATACAAAATTCAATTAAAAAAATTCTTCCGATAAACTGATGGTATATACTGATGGTTTCATAGACTATTTGGGAATATTTTGCAAATGCATATATATAGTTTCTATTGCTTGATTGATATAATTGGAATAATTGTGTTTCGAACTATTTTGCAACTGCCATTTAAACAATTACACATGCATGTGCTTTAAAAATGCTGCATATCCTTCATTTAAAAGCTCATTGTTTCTAGAAGGGACTCAAAACATGCAAAAAAATACGGGGAAAAGATGGGAAGATATTGATAATCGAAGAGGTAAATGTACATACTACTTACAATTAAACTATCCTAACTGATAAGAAATATTCATATTTATTTGCCGTAACCAAATTTCAAAACTGATCTGTCCATCTGTAGATTTAATATATTCGTCCTTCTTTGACCAACGGTAAAAAGTAGACATTAAAATGCGGCAAGAACAAATGAAAAATGCCAAAGTGGTTATTTTTATATAAATTTTACTTAAGCAATTATTTTCAATTGCTTTATTGATAAAATAGGAATTGATGGGTAACGAAATATTTTTTCGACTGTTTTTTTTTTCAAAACTCACACATACATAAACCTTGCAAAATATTCAATGCGCTTCATTTGAAATTATCTTGATTTTAGAAGGACGTGGATGAGAACACAGTCTACACTACAATGGAAGAGATTTGTTCAAAGTTTACGCATGACAAAGTTCCCGCTCTAAAAGGTACATAACTCGTTCAAATCTGGACCTTTTCCCCTCCAGCAGCACCCAGTGGTATCGCATTCTTGGCCCTTAAGTCACTTGATATCAATCTCATCCACAACATCCTACCGTTATTGTCTGGTTATCCTCTTTCATGAGTTGATATCTATGCAATGAAAGCCCACACAGACCAAGCAAAGGGCCTGTAGCACTGTTGTCTTGTTTCCCTCTCATCCCTGGATACTTCTTCCTAATCAATCTGCTTTATAAACATATAGAATTGTTATGTCAGGGTCCTCTATTGTCACTATATATCATTGTCTCACCCCTTCTTCACAAACCTCCTGTGCTGTTGTTTTTTTCCGGTTGCGTCGGAAAGGTATTAATTGTCTCAAAAATCAACCAAGATCTTTCCAACAATTATGATTCACCTAGATGCACACACTTTATTTTAATCAAAATTTTAACTATTCATTTTCACAGGAAAACCCAAGCTGTTTATCGTACAGGCATGTCAGGGTGGCAAATCGATGCCGGCATCCGAGGCATGCTCTGGACCCACAAAGAAGAAAATTGTCTTGCGAAAAGATTTACCTGTTGAATCGGATCAGATTGTGTGTATCGCTACAACTCCTAGTAAGCATCTGCGTTTTAAAAATCATACCCAATCGAACACGAATTAACGAAACATTTGATACGAATAAATGACAAAATCTATACGCATAACTGCATAAACGAATATAAAAAAAACGAGTAACCGAATACACAAATAACCGAATAAACGAATAACCTATATCAATGGTATAATTGGTATAATATTGAAAGCATGTGATCATTAATTAATACATAAAATGCCTCGACTGTCATTGGAACCGTGAAAAGCTGCGATTCACTGAAAACTTGCTGAAAACTTCGAAAAACTCTGAAGGCCCAGGGTCATGTTTTGTATGCAACCCTGCTTTTGATATGTTGGTATAAAAATGTATTCCAAATCAGAGCAATAATGTCCTTCGTGTTTTATTCAAAATTCACCACGTGTAAACGTAGCAGAAACAATTCGTTTGATATGATTTTAACTCTAAATATATGATATGATGACTGAACTAAGTGTAAAGTATTTGTGTCTTCTTCATTTCAATAACATATATTGGCACATTTGCAATTTATTGAAAATTTAATGTTCTTTATTCAATTTGAAAAATTTAACCTGTTGGAAAAAGTGACATTGTTTGTTATAAAAACAAATGTTATTAGAAGGGAGATCACTTTACTTTGCAGATATCATCATGTCAATTGTATAAGTTTTCGACTGAACGAAATAAAAATCATGAATATCTAAAACGTGAAAATAAACAATTTAACGAATAAATGGATAAACAAAAAAACCGATACGCATAAACGCAAATTTTGATTCGAAAGATTTTGCTTACGATCGTCGAATTAGGAGTGGTTCTGACTGTAATAATGCCTTTTACTACATAGGAAACTGTTATTAAGAATATATTCCTTATGCTGGGTCATTGTTGAGCGATAATACAATATTTTCAATTTAATTAAATATCAGGATGACAAAATAAATCGCTATGTACATTATTCGTTGGCGTGGATGAACAAATCGTCCATTCGACCTCAATGATTCATCCAAAATCCCTGTTAAAATGGGTTAATTACGAATATTTTATTTACAGTCGAACATTTGTTTCCATTTATCTTCGAAAATGTGTAATAGGAAGTGGTACATCGCTGCAATATTGTTTTTACTGCACGCTGTCATTTCCTAGTCGATTCATTAAGAGTCGCACCCCGACCTTGTAATTAAAATGTGTATACAATATTTGGTTTTTATGAAAATAACCATTTATTTGGACATATCATATGTAAGGCTATAATTGTGTTTCCTTTAACAATTCAAAAAGGCGGACTCGTAATGATTGCCTGCATCAGTTAAGATTGTTTAAAAGGCAGTCAACATTAGCTAATTGTCATTTATTGCTTAGAAAATGTCATTCCACTAAAAATAAATTGATTGATTGATTTGTATGTTTGTTGAATGTTTTTTTTTTGAAAGGCAACACTAAGGTAAATGTGGAAACATGCTATTTTATGTATTTAAATACGTTTAAACGAATTTGATAGCAATCCTTTATAACACTTGAGAACGTAAATATTTCTTTCCATTACAGATTATTACTCGATGGTCAATGTGCACGGTTCGTGGTTCATTCAACACATGCTCCAAGTCTTTCAAAGGCACCACAGGACGAGGCATGTAGAAGAGATGATGACCGTCATTAATCGTTGTATAAGTCATATAACAGAAAAAGGAACAGATAAAGGAAAGAAAGTCGATTTCAATCAAATGTCTTGCAAAAATAGCACTCTTAGAAAACAATTCTATCTGTGATGACCAAAAACTAAACATACTGGCTATTTATCAATCATACCTGGGGATTTATTTTTTAGATGAAAGGTTACCTAAAAATAAGATAACATATTACTTTTCACTTAACGTTATTCATAGTAGCATTTATAAAACTGCGGGTTTTACAACTTAACCCGTGTGATTGAGAAAGTTAAAATTCTGAAATTCTGAAACTTTGTCATAATATATGTGTATATTTGGGTTACATTGAGACAAGATTTAGAATTTATTGGTAAACTATTTGATAGCAATTACTCCGACAACATTGCTTTTGTTCATTATTGTTCACTATTGAAAAACGAGTCACATCGGTTTTGCATAGTAAATAGCATTACATCTTACTTATACACTTTGTTTAACCAATAAAACCATTGTGGTAAGTACAATGAATATATAGTCATAAATTTTCTTTCTTATTTCCTATTTGAATCACTTTAGAGACTCGATTAAACATTTTAAACCAATATCCTAAAGTTGCTAAGCGAATGCTATATATGAAATATATTTGTTTGTTGAGAAACGAAACAAAATACATACATTTGACCTTATACCATAAACAACAGATATATATTAATGCCCTTTTAAGATGGAAATGATACACATGGTTTATAGATTCACATAATAAACGTCTCTATGAACTGTCAGGCTGTCACCAATATACTTCATCAATCATCAATTGATACACATTGCTTACTTTAAATTTTATGTAAGGTTGCTGTTACAGGAAATGATCCTTTCATGCTTCTTGTTCAAAATAGCAACAGCCACAACTAACCCTGATCGAGCCCAAATAAACCAACTGGTTGTGAATATCCACGGCTCAAATTAAAGTAACCTCTGCCAATTATTTGTAAATTTATTTTCCATAATTCGTCCAGTGACGAGAAGGTTTGAATCTGTTTGCTCGATTTGATTTAAATCTGCCTATGGCCGCGGGACAGTGCGTTTCGCTATGAATTATTGAGTCAAATAACACTCAGGCAATGAAATTATTTCTTTAATATTGAGTTTTAGTTGCACTTACTTTAAATGCATAAACAAATGCAATAGTAAGATAATGACATATTTTATGTCAAAACCGCAGTAGCCCACCTTTGAATAATGAACCAAGGCAGAGTAGAAATTTGCTATGTGCGCTTTTTTTATTAAATTGTTAACCAATATATTTCATATCTTGTCCTAGCATTACTAAGATAAACACCTTGAATCACCTTGCTCAATCACACATATAAATTTAAAAATTATACAAATCGGGACCCGCTTTTTAAAATTTGCTTCTTTCTATAATATGGACTTACTCAGTATAGGAGAATAAATACATTTAAATGAAGTTCAAGATGATATATCTTAATGAGGGTATTTTAGTATGGAGAGAATGCTTAGGTTTTGAAGCTGCTAAAGTGATAATTGAGACATTTTATCTGAATGGTTATGTTTTGCATAATTTATAAACACCGACTCAAGCGTGCGGGCATGCAAGCGTAAGGGCACACGGGCGTGCGAGCATTTAAGCATTTAAAAAAATGAAATTTTGCGTGGATTAATAAGCTTACGGCGCGAAATTTGAGGCTACTGTAGGTATATATATTGGCACACTTAGGTTGGGTAAGCTCAATTCTTGGTATTTTGCTAGAACATGCCATCCGCCAGACAAAGAAACCGAAGACAGTAAACTGCAAAGATATAGAAAAAAACAGACTTGGCTTGCTTTTTAACTCTCGTTTATAATATATAAGATAGAGGAAAATAAAGAGAGAGATATTGTATTTGTTTCGTTTAGAGAAAAAAATAAAAGATATGATTATGACAGAGGTATTCGTAAATGATATTAAAACAAAATCTTTGTTATACATCTCTCTCTCTCTCTCTTTGCAATTGTACTTAGTTTCCGCTATATGATATATTACACTTCTTTTGTATATAAAATGCTTGCATTGAAATAAATAAGATAAAATTGATATTGCCTTTGAGTTTATTATTTTCTAGGATATACACATTACCAAACCAATTGATATAAACATATCATTAAGTTTCGAAATACTTAAATTATCAAAAGGTTTAAACTGTTAAACCAATGCATTTCGTCTATAAAATGGTTCTCTTACCTGATAAATTTATTTATCAAATCAAATGTCGATTGTTGTTTTTTGTCAGCAGAACGGTTCTATATCTTTATCGTAAATTCGGTCCGGTATAGCCGCGTTTTACTACCGCAATGTCATTTGAGCTGAAACGGTGTGTGGCTAAACGATATTTTATTTGTTTTGGTTAATATGCAGAATATTCTTATCCGATATATGATATTATGGCCTTACAATAGATACAAAACCGTGATTGAGTAGTTTTTTTATTGCTTTTCATTTCTATGAAAGCTTTTTTTAAGAACGGTAATAAAAGGAAATGTTTAAAAATTGGTTTGTCATTATTTGTGCAAAATGACGTTTGCATTTATATTTGGGAAAAATCATCATCTTCCGATCGGTTAGAAACTAAAGTCATATGTGTTTATGGTACAAATTATCCCACTCGGCAAGTGTCATCCATAGTACGTCGCATTTGGTCGTGACGTTGAGAGGACGACCTACTTTTGGCCCGTATGAAAGTTTTCCGCATGTCCTTTTACGTCCCGGCATCCACAGAGAGTAATACTTACGTCCAATTCGGACGCGACGTCAATACAACGTCTTTTCTTCGTCCGCGATGAATAAGGACGTCCTTAAAACTTTCATACGGGCCCGATATAGGGCGTCTGCTCAACGTCCGTGGACGTCTTGCCGAGTGGGATAGAGGTAACGTTAATTTCTAAGCTCTGACACATACTGCAAAATCAATAAATGACACACGAGGAAAATTGGAGACTATAAAAATGAATTTTAGAATGTTTTATGTAAGATAATCCACGAAATATATTACAATTATTTATTAGATATGATAAATAAAGTAATATAATTCATAAAGTACTAGGTCATTCCATCACTAAACAATATAATACATTTTCTAGGCGCAGCCCAGACACATGTATAATGTTTTGACCAAGCACATTAGCCAACTTAGTTTGCTGTCAATTTTTAACATAATGGATCAATAATACAAAGATACTTGGCCGGTTCCAGAGGTCGCGATAACTCCGAGATTAAAAGTAATCGGGGATTAATCTAAGATTGCAACATTTTCGATTTCCAGACCTGTTGAATACGGTCAAACCTAAGCTGAAATCGTAATCTTGTAGGGTACAAGGATTAAGTCGGGTATGATTTGTAAGTGTGGCACTTTCAAGCAGAAATACTTGAATTTTCTTTCATAACTATATTGAATATCATAAAGTACATATTGAAATATAATATTCCTATATTGACGTAGGAATGTAGCAAAATTGAATTTTGTCTAATATCTGTTGTAAGGTTTATGGCAATGTACATGTATATGATTATACTTATATATATATTCGACAACAAAAGAGGTGTCCGGTCATTTTATGTTAATATTTTTTTCATTGTTTCAAAAGTGAAACCAATTAATACACGTTTGTTAGTTTCAGTTATAACAATTATAGGTGGTATCGTAAGGTTTTCGTAACACAAATACGGTGAGAAATAGTTGATTTATATGCCAGATGCGTCGCAGGGCACATCGTAAAATGTCGGAAAACGTGTTTTTGGCGCTTAACTGTGGAAAGCGTCTTAATCACATTACATAATAAAAGCGGTATGATTTCAAGATAGCTCACATGCTCTAAACTCTGTTAATTGCACTTTGAATTTCATTCGTTCCATAGCCTAGCCGAAATTTTCGAATAAACTCGGCAACATTTGAAAGGATAACTTGGCCTGGTTATATTGACGGGGCGTTCAGACGAAAACTGTCATTGTCAA
This sequence comes from Hydroides elegans, assembly GCA_001703475.1. NCBI lineage: Eukaryota > Metazoa > Annelida > Polychaeta > Sabellida > Serpulidae > Hydroides > Hydroides elegans. The sequence continues at coordinate 9,543 of LQRL01180171.1, read as the reverse complement.
TATTATCTTCAAGGGTATGCAAAATCGAAAAAATAAACCCAAAGCCCGTAGGTTAGAACATTGTAATCTAGAGTTACGTGTTATGAAAAACTGTTTAACGGTCATTTTAGCCGCGTAATCACTCTTAAATGGAGAAGAATATGTCGATCTGTTTATCGAGGTTAACGATTACCATCGCTACGAGGCTAGGGCGTGGAAATCGACCATCAGGCTGTCTTAGACATGCACGAAAATAGTTTTTTTTTATTGATGGAAAACTTAAACTACGGATTTAACAAAGGTTCACTGAATGTGACTTTTCGATGAATATCGTATTTCGAATTAACTAGAAAATAAGTGAAATGTAATTTACAAAACGGCTGTAAACCCATTAATGCAGCAGTACAAAACCCTTGAAGGCAGCATTTGACATATTCAAACAGTTGTTTTGAACAACTGTACTAAAGCTGGCACTTCCGGTGCCTAGCGTCTGACCATTCGTAAACTACTTTGTCAACTCGAGCGATCGCCACAACTGGCTTGAATTTTCGAATATGCACCTAAAGAGTCCAAATGTAGCAATTACCTGTAAAATTTCTGACAAGATAGTTCAAATATCCATGAACATGCATATTTGAGGGTTTGTTACTCGCTATTTTGTTCGTTCATTTCAAAGAGTTGGCCGAATCGTCGATAGCAAATATAGAGTCGTTAAAACTTATTAAATGCACTCACATTATGTGCTGTTTAATTTGGTACATAATTGATAAAAATCGACCAAGTACTTTTGAAGTTACAGAGATTTGAACAATCGGACATTTTTTTGCTGTCGAGTATATCTGCTTGAGTATTAGAATCTAGTTACTTTGGTTCCCCTCATAGAATAATGAACATAAATTATTGTCTATTATATGAAATCGTAGTCCATGCTTGTTTGATCACTCAATCATGCTTGTTATTTGTTATATATTTAGATACTTTAATTAATACCTTAAAGTGTGTTTGGATAACAGAAGACCATCCCTTATAAAGCAATATGCAAGTGCATTGATAGTTTCAATCAAATATAAAAGTCATGGTCAAACACTCCATGTATGGACACATTGAGATATATTAATCAATACAAACGTATAAATATGTCAATAGACAAAATTTTATCAGTGTTATACTCTTATTATCATAAGACACAATAATTGATCTTAAATGAGTGCTGGATTCCAATATCCAAAGCTGATCAAAGGGTCTGAAACCGAAAAATAATCGAGATTATTTAAGCGATCTTGGATAAAGCTCGGATATTGCAATCGCGGAATAGACCAAATTATACCCGACATAATCATAGATTGAATCTCGACCTCTGGAACCGGCCCACTCACAAAACTTATATACTTCAAATGCAATCGAACAATGCTATATAATGAGGTGATTTGTAGATAATTGACGATATGTCTACAACACAATTAACATCTTTGAACACATTTAAGCTTTTTCTTAAAATAAATGTTATGAGTCTATGTGTCTCAAAGTGATTATTTAAGATATATATGGCTTATGACGCAAAGGGCTCAATCCCTACCAGTTATATCCATAGTTTTCGGATTGTCCTATTTATTACTGTTAACTGAATGAAGGGAATGTTTACTTTACAGTGAAAGGAGGAGATTTGCCATATATTGCATACCAGTTATATTACAATGAGCGCTATTAAGAAATTCTGTACTCGATTCTTCATCTTTGTGAGAAATTAAACTCAATATTCATGCAGTAGAATCGGGAATCCATTTTTCGATGTACTGGGGGCAAAATCACAATTTCTTTTTGCCATAGAAATTACGTTAATAAATATTTTTACTTGATATTTGGCATCATGGTAGATACATCATTTGTGCAATATGTTATGTTATATTTATTTCAATACTATGTGGTTAAATGGTTGAATATAGCAATGAAAGA
>LQRL01180169.1:12243-33560 GCA_001703475.1 Hydroides elegans | reverse complement strand
TGTTTGTTGCACTGTTTCTTACCAAATAATTTCAGATATCGCAAATCGCAAAACCTGCGTGAACATATTTCGCAATATCGCAGGGGATTTAGCCTTTCAGAAATATCACATATCGCATATATTTTCTTTGAATTACCCTGCGATCGCAGCAAATTCCACAAATGCGTGTCTTTACCTAAAGTCAACTGAAAGCCGACTGAATCGATTGGATTTAGTTATGTGATGTTTCGATTTTTTATTTTTTGTGAATGAATAATATTTCGTCAGATTTAACTGAAATTTGAATTAATTACTTTTCATGCAAAAAATATGTGTGATGTTTCTACTGTTATGAGTGGAAGATACTCGTGTTTGTGCAACAAACCATGTCAAGATTGTAAAATATACTATTATTGTATCATGACCTCTACAAAATAATCTGTACTACATCAAGGTTTGATATTTTCTAGATTTGATTGTTATAGAAATAAAAATGAAATGGTTTCGTATCTGATTTTCTATATGGCATATAACCCTGCTTAAAAGAGTTATGAAGAGAACAAAAATGAAATCACATAATGGATAAGAATACAAGGGTATTAAGTTATAAACGCATTTTCTTACCGCATTTTAAGAAAGTGAATAAAAACAAACTATTGAGCACTGCTTATAAATCATTTGATGTGATTTATCATCTGTGTGTATAACGCGCTCATTATGAATATTTTAGTAATGTTAATAAAATTTGCCTTACCAGACATCACAAGATATGTATTTCATCTCAAAGAAAAAACTAACTTCAGATATATTTCATGTGTTTTTTCGTGTTCATTGCTATCATTTTTTCCCTTTTTTGCATAGAACTCGTAATATACATTGGCTGTCTTTGCTAATATCAAATATATTGATATATTTTGATATTAATATGAAATGTTTGGGAATATACAATAGAAATAATACCCGAAGGGTCCTAATCAAAATGGTTATTGGCCCGAGGGATAGGGAAAAGTAATGCCCAAGCCCGAAGGGCGCGGGCATTACTTCTCCCTATCCCGAGGGCCAATAACCATTTTGATTAGGTCCCTGAGGATTTTATTTCGTTTATTATATGGATTTCCGCATTTTTCGAACACTTTTCTGAGTTTGAAGCGTGAACTATATTTATGTGATGTTTGCGTAACGCTTACGTCACGTAGCGTGAAAAGGATATTTTGAAAAAAAATCATATCTACCTTTATGGATAGTGCTTTCAAAACTTACCTGGCGGTTTAAGTAGATATATGAGTTTGTCCAAAGTCACTTTATGCTACTCAAAGAGTCTTAGGACATTCTCTTTCAGTTTGGTCGTATTATCTTTTATAAACTTTGATTTCGCTCCTTTGGACTATTTATTTTCTCATTTTTTCACGTCGTTTATTAAACTCCGTACTGCTTTAAACTTTGCATTTCGTTGATCTTATCCGCTCATCCTTAATCAATAGTAATTCAATAAATCACATCATCATCTTGCCCCTTAGATTTAATAAACAATCATAAAGTTTAATTCCATTTAGGTTAAATATCAAGCTTATTTCAGTCCCTTATTATAGTTTTTCATATTCCAGGCTAAGCATATGCCTTCATACTCTTTATAACGTTGTGCTTATTTTTTTAAGATAAAAATATCATTAAAAACACTTTTTTTCATATCATTGATATCAACAAGAAGTACACTTAATTCATTGCACATTCTTTTCATAACTGAAGTAAACAATTTGTCACATACGAATTCACATACGTCAGACTGAAACGTCATAATTCTGGAAATTTAAGTCGATCAATTCTGATTGACGTGCCTGATTGACACCAGGATCGATAAGGAAATTGACCTATGGCGCTGGTCATAATGCACTAATGCACTTAGTGCAATTAGCACGGTCCTAATGCACTAATGCACTTAGTGCAATTAGCACGTTTGCTCAAGTGGTTAGAGCGCTGGAGCAAGGGGGTGAACCCGGGTTCGAGTCCAGCTCAAGCCACCTTGAATTTTTCAAAATATGTTTTTTTTCTCACAAAATATGATATTACTACGCACCCGGTCCATATCACAAACGATATGGACCGGGTGATATTGCCCTATAAAACCCTTTATTTTCCACCATCCATATAATAAAATCGAATATTAAATGGCATACAGTTCACATATTCCTGTTTTGTTTCAAATCCAGGTTGTGAAGATAATCTGCATTACATTTGAAGACTAATGACCTTGGTAGAATGAAAATAAGAGTTCTGCATAAAAGCATCTTGCAATTAGTAAAAATGCAGCTCGTTTAATTGCAAGCATCATAGTGTCAGACTGCATTTCTGCATCAAATGGTCTTGCATCAAATGGTTTAAAATAAATAAAATGACTCTTAATGATTTAACAATCGAAACATTTTGCATGTTTAGGGAACCAAGTGATTCGGGCTTTGGGGGTAAATTGTAAACCTTATATAATAATTCTCGGGTATTTATCCATAACCCCAGGCCCCCAACCACGGTTTGCTTTGCCTTAAACAAATGATAATATAAAACATATTTTCAAACTATGTAGATACCGCTATAAATTTATTCATATTTCTTTGAAAAAAAAACATACACAAAATTAACAATGCAAAATATAATCAACATAATCACAAATATAAATTTAGTAATTAATATAAACATATCAATCATCACTTGTTTTAAGCCACATGTTATACTTTTATAAAATTCATTAACAGCTTTTATTTGAAGCTAGATTAAGCATATTTCCGAAAAAATTATTTCAGCTGAAACACAATAAGTCTTGCAGACTGTAAAAATGTTCGTTATTATCGTCTATTTTATTCGCAGACGAATGATCGATGCGAGTATTTGCCCAACATCTAGATGTACAATACTGTATAACAGTCTTAATCAAACTTTAAATGGTTTCATTTTCAACTGAAGCCTTCTTTAATGTTTCGTTTTTTCTTGCCATTTACATACATTAAAATAAATCATTTTCGAGTGGTTTTTCATATCGGAATTCGTTATCGATTTTTCATTTACACACATTAAAATAAATCATGTTCAAGTGAAGTCAAATTCACAAAGTCCACCAATGCTTGCGGAAGTCCCAGTTGATAAGTTGTCATCACGTGATTCGATGAAATCACTTCCCGTATACTTTTCCTTGTTAGTGTCATAAGCGATGGAACCGCAATATTCATGTTACAGTCATTTCTTCGTTTCATCATAAAGTCATCGAATGCCTTCGACGGTTCGCGTTTCTTAATATATGCCGTATATGGGATATTCGTGCAATCCAAACTGAGAGATGCTTCGAGAAACAGCGCGATGACTTGTTCATTGGATGAAACCAGTGCGATATCAAGCGCGGTTAGCTGATGGTTTTTGTAGATATCTGGAAACGAGGCTCTTGCGCTCAAATCGACACCAAGCTGTATGAAGCGTACGATAAACTTCAAGCGTCGATCGAAGTTTGCGTTGTTTGGTGAATAACTAAAGGCTAATGTGTGTAACAGCGTCGCGCCGTTGTGTGTTTTTGTTTTGACGTTAGCGCCATATTCGAGCAATAATTCAACGCAATCCCAGCTCGATGAAACTACCGCGATATGCAAAGCGGTATATCCTTCGATGTCATGAAATTCTAGATCGACGCCGTTTTGAATAATTTGCTCGCAGATTTCCTTCTGGTTGAGCTCACATGGTAGGAACAGGGCATCTTTCTTTTTCGTGTGCATTTCACATGTTGAGAATATCACCAGTTAATAAACTGAATATGAAAATTTCAGAGAGTGTTATCCAGTATTTATACACGGTTTATTTGTAAACATCTTGTTCAATCCAAAGGTAATAGCTATCATGCACTTTTTCATGTTAACTTAAGCACATACCTTTAATGTTTCGGTTTCGACACATACAAAGCTTTATCGGCCTTTTGAGTATGAAATAGTTATTGAGGCGAATAATTGTTAATTTGTTATCTTGTTTCAAATCTCGATATCTGCTTATATCATCTACTTTTAAACATACGTCCGCTATTTTATAATGAAATCAGCATTTGTTTAAATGACTCAATGCCTGTATGTATGATTACACCATATTGCAGTATATAATATGCTTGGTATGAAAATGTTCATGTAGAAAGTCTATGTTTAAGTAATTCATGCGCAATAAAATTCCCCAATCGGTGCCTCATAAAGATCGATAGACAAATGTCGACTTTAGCTTGCACTAACCTTAGAAGTCTATGCGTTTTGGTGTAGATCCAGTATTTCTGATTCAATAATTTTAAAACATTAAAGATAGATTTATAGCAACTTAAACAAAGATAGTTGCTTAATAGTTTTTAAAGTTGTAATCTAAAAATAAATTAGATAATTAGGGTCTGTTCCCGGAAAATTAAGAATTAGGAACGTTTTCGAGCGTCAACAATTACAAAACGGTGAAAACATGTGTATTAATGAAATATTAATGTCGCTAATGTTATTGTGCTCACCATGATACATACATGTGAGAATTTGGTTGCAAATATATTTTGGTTGATTGGCAATTTTATTTTGAACACGTGCAAAAGAAACTGTTGCCGCGAACAAAATGCTTGCAAATTGTTATCGTTCCCAAAAATATTGTTTAAAATCAATAACGGTCATGGTTTCGATAATTATATTTTTATAACCAATTTAATGTTTATATCGGATTCTGAAGTATTAATCAAATAAGAATAAAACCTTATTCATCGAAACGAAACTACAACACTTCAATTTGAGGTAGAACTGTTACTTTCGTTTCTGGAGAAGCTTAGCTTTATTTATCGACGCTTATAGAATATAACCAAAAGAAAATAATTAAACCATATATCTGATCAATTTCTATCAATGATGAATTATTTATTTTATATTCTATATATAATATTTATTTTATATCTAGGCTGCGCTTCGTCAGGTACCATTTTAACAATCCAAAAAGCTCAAATACTGAAAATAATTATTAACAGTGCACCATGAAACTTATAAAACTGTGCCCACATCATTTGTATCAATTGGCCTCGGGGATTCAACCTACAAGATGCAAATAATCAAATGATTGTCCAATTCTTCACTAATTTAGAATTTAGCGAATCTGTCCTGAATTAAATTACAAATTTACCACGTTTGTTGTGTTTTGAATTGTTTTGCCATATAATATATGATTATGTACATGTTCATACACATGTTGAAACTTTTTTTTTCGTTTTCATACTGTAGGCACCTATGTTTTGAGAAGTTGAAGAGAAAAAAAAATATGAAAGATTTCTACACATTTATTTCGATTCCCACATTTTTCAAAAGCGCTTCTTAAATTATGAAAATATACTTATCTACTCAATTTCATTCATATTTGAGTTTGCAAGAAATAGGTTTACAAAGACATTACGGCGACAAAACACAAACGTAAATAATAAAACTAATTCTTAAGCAACACATATAACCTAATTTTCTAATGTAGTAGTAATCATCTTATCTATTCCCGCTTTGCCTTTTCGTTCCTTGAGCAACACACTTTACAAAAGCACTTAAAAACCAGCTTAATCACTTTAAAGACTATAAACAAAATTGCTACAATCAAGCAAAATATATCGAGCATAAAGTACTTATAGAGCGGCATATCCATATAATACGGTTTAAGATGTTTCCCGCCAAATTTGAGCACGTGTTCAATCCAATACACAGCCGTTTCCTCCCCGCTCGGTAGCGAGCGCAGAATCCGGGAACAATTCTGAATACTTTCTGCGTAAACCCGATTATTTAAGAGGTCATCAACCTTTTCCTTTAATTCGTTCACCGAAAAGTCCTTTGGATCGATACCGAGTCCGTATTTATGCAGCTGGATGCGCTTTGAATTGTAAAATTGATCCCCGAAGAACGGAACTATAAGCATGGGCACGCCGTGATACACAGCTTCCTGTTGACCGTTATTTCCGCCATGACTTATAAATAGTTTGGTGTTCGGATGTCCCAGGATATCATTCTGCGGAATCCAGTTCGTGATGCGTATATTCGGTGGAACCGTACCCGGTACGTCACCTTCGTGTCGGATCATAACGTTCTGCTTAAGACCACCTAGAGCTTTGAGAACCTTGATTAAAACGTCCTCGGGAACTCGCTTTAGTCCGGACCCCAATGTCATTAAGATGAAACCATGTTTGGACGCTGATACAAATTCTTCAATGTCTTTAGGCAGCGGTTTCGCATCACTGCTGCCTAACATGCTGAGGAACTGATAATGAGGCGCCGCGGTGCGGTGGAAATCCAGACAAATGCGATCCAGATTCATTAGAAACATCTCCGAGTTCTTGTAGGCTTTCGCGTATCCAATGTTTGGTTTATCTGGTACCAACTCGCTAAATAAATCATCGGTAGCGTACGAGTAGAATCCATTAGGACTGGGGAGTAACATACCCAAAGCCATAGCGAGATTCTTCAAGCGTTCAAAAATGGTTGTGTCCCCGTGTAAGACATTGATCTGTACTCCTTCCAAAGCGGCATTGGTTGGTAGACCGGAACTCCAGGGGTCATGAAACGCCGTCAAGGTCAAATATGGAACATCAAGGGCATACGGCACAATGTAGTTAGATCTACCAAAGGGAATCCCATCGATAATGACCAAATCAAACTTTGCAGCTTTAAGAACCGGTAGATACGCCTTATCATTGAATATGATACGAGTTTGGTTGGTGACAAATGTCGACATGTCATACCAGATATTAAAGGGATTGCCTTCGGCGACGCCGGATGACATGCGATCGAATATCGCTCGGGTTCCTGGCATTTCCGGTGCCATGATGGTTTTTATGCCATGTTTGGTGGCCAGTTTGGCGAAGGCCGGTGTGACGAACATCGAGACATCATGGCCTGAAAAGCAAGAATAATATATTAGCTGGTTGGTAGCGAACAACGTTCATGCTGCTCCAGGTCATAATACAATCAAAATTGTCATATAATACATCTTTAAAAAGCGATGTTGAGGAGTGACTGATTTACGTTTGACTTTATTACCAATGTCAGCCATATCGGCGACATTGTGACATTATTCGAGGACTTTATATGGTCGTTGCCATTTTTACCAGATACCGTATTTATACGATATACATCTTATCATCTTATCAAACCATTCCTTCAATCTTTATCACATCATGTTAAAACAAATTCCCGTGGGCGAACTATTACACTATTTAAACCAAAAACCCACTAACGAAATTCACATACCTGCATCTTGGAGTGCTTTCCCAAGCACTGCAAAGAAATTCACGTGACCCCCATGTCCAAATGGAAAGAGCAAAATATTCCCACCATTTACCATGGAAACACACAAACTGACAAAACTTAGTGTCAGTAACAGCTTCATATTAAGCACCGCCATCTTATTTTGTCTATCCACTAAATGCTGTGTTTTATCACATGCGCGAAACCGGTCTGGAACCTACATGTATATGAAAGCAGTTAAACCGTAATGTACCTCCGGTGTAAACTAATGATAAGAAATGTTCAATAGATTCAATATAGCAACCTTAAGCTTTGCAAAACACTACCGAGATGCCGATAGACGTCTAGCCATATGTGTTAAGATTTATCATTTATACATTGAAGAGAGAAACGTATTTGCAAGTGTTAATATTGTCATAACTTAATATAGGCCAAAACACTCTAGCTGAGGTCATGTAGAGGACAGAAACTGGGTTGTTTTGCAGGAAGCAGACAATGCTGCAACTCTTGAGAGTAATCAACTTATTTCTTAAAGACTGTTTTTGAAATTATTACTGTGACAAAAACTATACTTGTACTTAAACTGCAAAATCAAAATGATGTAACTTCTGTTTATATCCTCTTTGAAAATAGATTGAAACGTCTTTTTAATGGGTAAAAAACTATTGATTCCTATCGCTCATTCTGTTGATATTTTCCTGTGAGCTACATGTATTTGCTAAACCCGTCGCAAAATAGGTTATTGACCTCGTGTAAATTCAGCGCAATATTTGCCTTATCATTTTGAGTTTTTTTATCAGATTATAAAAGAACCCTGCAAGCAAGAAATGGGTTTTGACACAGGCCTTGAAACATTAAATTCAAATTCTATGCAGAATTCTGTGCTCAGTAAATAAAAAGTGTAAGTCAAAGGCTACGAAATCGAAAATATATTGTAAAACGCAATATTTTTGACGATTAAATGCAATTTTAAAACAAAATTAATGGTGCATTCACCGGTTCTTTAATACTTTAGTTTATAGAAATGATGAGTCAAATACAACGCCCGATAATACATTATTGCAATCCTATATCAATGAAGTGCCTTGTGGCTCTAAAAAGCAAATCGATCTGAAACCGCCTATATGTCATTAAGGACAGGCCCTGTATGGGTGCTTTTCGGGAAATTGTCCGGTGCATTAGGATGTCCCAATTTTCTGGCGATCTGGCATGGTATATTGATTCTATTGAATAATATGAAAAACAAATGTATTCTAAAAGGCTGTTGAATCGTAGCCGAAAAATAATTTGCTGTTACAAAGACAATTTCAATCCATAAATTAAGTTTTTACCTATTTTAATTACGAAAGTTACTGTGCGCAGTTAACCCTAACATTTCGGTAGTGTTTGGCCCATTCGACCCACAGCAGTTTCGCTAACTCCTGTTTAAATCAAGTTTAATGAAAATAGCATGTAAAAATCTGCGATATATCTTTTGTCTTTGTCAACGGACGGAGTATGGCCAATTGGTTTATTGATGAAATAAAATTAATTAAATTTAATGAAAATGAATAAATAAGAAATAAAATCGAAGAAGAACACATGTATGTAACAAAAATACTATATACATATAGACAAGTCTAGGCTTCTACTCAGTTACTTTTCAACAAAGAAGAATTGACTTTAATTGATTCAAACCTCATTAATCTGACAGTTCCATCAATCATTGGAAAAGAGAATTTCAAGCTTGTTTAGATTGACGTCAAAATTGGCGTTTCCGCTGTAAAATATGAAATCAGAAATCGATGAAAATGTTTGAAAAACCAATAAGCTACCAAATCTGCATCTGTATCCTATTTACAGTACATGATCATATGTAAACGGATGAAATATACCCTAATTGTTACATTTAATTTGCCATATTGCATTTTTATTGGAGCGAGAATTTTGTACAATATTTGTAAACAAGTTCGGATATATAGATTTACATGCCGATAAATTCCTGATTATGGAAACAGAATCAGAAAGTAATGTACTTCTCAGTTCAACTAAACCTGCAGATAATTTACTCACCTCTTTCAAACGACGAAAAGAAGAATTGAAACAAACCAATGTAATGCCCTTGAAAATTGAAAGTTATGTTAAAACAAAGGAACTATTAGACGACCTTGAAATGACCTTGTTCTCGCAAAGTTCACCGAATTCCGGATATGAGAATCTGGATGGACCGGAAGAGGTTGATTCGAATGATCTGGATTTGAAAACGCTTCTGTATGGATCCGGTTACGCATTTTGTAGCGCGGTCGCAGTATTTGCGTCGCATTTATTGGGACAGACATATCTACCGGCGGATAAGAATGGATTAAGTTTTCTCGTTCAAAGTGTCATTGGGATCACATTGATGGCGTGGTATAAGATACCGTTCAAAATGAATTTCAAATACGGGATAGTCGTATGTACGAATTCGTTCCTCTATTCCATATACATGTATGTCTATTTCAACATGCCCATATACGAACGCCGTTTGAATCTACAAGCCGTTTATATATTCATCGTCGTAATATCAACGTTTATCATTGCTTTAGTGAGACATAAATGGAATATTTTCATCATCTTTGCAGCCTCTATATGCCTAATCGGAACAACTTTCATAATTCAACCACAAAACGCATTTGACAATGTTGAATACACTCGCAACGAATGCCTTTGCGAAACTACTGACGGTTTCACTGCAGTAGACCAATGTACATTTAAGACAATAGAATACAACATGACATCAAATGGCTTAACTGATCATGATCCTAATAGTATACCACCGGAAGATAAGGATTGGGAAACAGTCAAGAGTTTTGCCATGGTTATTGCGGCCGTTACAATCCATGTATTGAACATACATATGGTCGGTAGCTTAGAAGATAACCAAGATTTCATTGTGATCATATTCTGGAACTCAATCTTTGGACTTTTATCCTGTTTTCTGCCCGTTGTCCTAGCAACGAACAGATCCTTCCCAACCGGTTCAACCTGCTTCGCTACATTGGCATTTTTCGTTATTTCATCGGCGCTGGCTAATGTGTTTTTGAATAAAGCTTTAATGAACATGTCTCCTGCAAATCTTGTTATCGTCTCATCTGTGCTGCTTTGTTTAATTATGTTATTTGATGTTATGATTCCTATTGATGTTTATGATTATGGGAGTATCTTTGAAATCGCAGGTGTTGTACTGGTGTTAGTTTCTTTCGTTATCATTATTGTGCAAATGATAATCTTCATGAAGAAACACATGTAATTTTGTAAAGTTAGTCTAAAGCCGCATTCACGTAAAAATGCGCATAAATAGTGTGTTTAAAAGCGCGCATTTTGTATGATCAGAAGGTATAAATTGCGATGTTTTATACGAATGCTCTAATTTACGTGCTTTCTTATTTGCGTGAACGCGGCCTTCAACTCAAAGAAGCTCAAAGCGAGAAAATATTTGCTGACAAAAAAGTTGCTGACAAATTGAGTTATGAGATGTTATAATACATTAACACGACTGCGTGTATGTCCACAATTAAAGTAACAAGTCGTGTGACCGTTCGAAACGAATTTATGTAGGGAAGCCGCTCTTTTTGTGGAGGTGCAAGGCCTCAAACAATAAAAAAAATAAGCAAAATATTTTTTGCAACTTTTTAGATCGATGTCAACATCGATTGATATATTAGATTAGTTTGGATAACTATATTGTGCTTTTGTTCATTTTTGGCGAATAAATATTATATATAGATCAACTTATATTTATAAATGGTCCAGGAAATATTTAACCATTAAATGTCCAAGGGTTTGCAACAAGTCCATTAAAATGAAAAAGGCCCAATATAATGATAAAGAGTGTGTTAATTTTTTTACTATTGAATTTCTTATATAAATCAATGATTAGAGCATCGATATCATTCATAACATATCCCCCACCCATACACCAATATAACCCAGTATAAAACAGGAAATATATTGTACGGCTCTTTGTGCTTTTTAACATACCTGTTCTCACTTCGTAAAATGCAACTTTTTGACATTAATCTTAATCAGTTTTAATGAGAACAATGAACAGAACAGCTTTTCGTGGGTGAATTGCTACGATGAGCACTCTTGATGTCAACGCTGATTTATGTACATGTTGTCACTTGTATGATATTGAAATGGTCCCGTTGAAATTAATTGCAAAATTGAAACATTAAGATGCTAATAGTGACAAACGTTAAACGTAAATACAATTGAAATGATTTCTTAGAATATACATGTTTGTTTTATGTTCCTGTTCCTTGATAGTAATCAAATAAACTCTGTCATCCCGGACATCCATGATCATTTTGCCATTAACCATAGTGCAGTCACACGTTAAACTATATAACAAGTTAACCAACATTTAATAAAGTCTACCTTTATCTTCCTTTTCCTCGAAACCCCGTTTCTTCATTAGATAAAAAAATACGAAAAATCAAAAACTGTAATGTTTTTCCCCATTATGTTGTTTCGTTTGTAAACTATCAAAATTGGCCGTCGGTCGGTGCCCTTCAGGCATGTTTTATTAAAATATGAATATAATGCATTTCTCATCACAATTTTTCTTTCCAACCCCATGGATCTTTATTAAAGATACCGGTTAAACATGTACCTGGCTCATATACGGAATAGGATTTGTCTGGAGCTACTTGTGTCACCTTTACTAAATCAAATAAAAATATATTTAAATGCTGGCAAATTAGTTTTTTTATTTACTTTAAAAAGTCTCTAATGGAAGACTTTATTGTCTCGATGTGCAAACTTCGATTTTCATATTTAGCTTTTTAGCTCCAGTTATGGTACCGATCGCGGGAAGCTACATGTATACGTATGTACACGTACTTTGTGTATTTTGTCGTCGGTTATGTTAAGTACAATAGCTTCTTTCTAGAAAGTGGGCTGCATTATCTTAATTAACATTATTGAGATATTGAAAAATCAGCGTCTCGTTCAATTCTCACTTTTATGCAATGAGTCCTCTAATTATATGTAAACTCCATAGTTTTTTTACATTCACTATATAAAATAGTTTTCCATAGCACCGACGTTGGTCTGGATATTGTATATGTAAACCACCAATGAAACTGGTAAGATGATTCGAATATAATTTATCAACTTCAACTCAAACCTGGATGAATTACTACACATTGGGTCTTGTTTCATACTATAACGTTTCATTAACATTTAAGATATGATAAACCAACGGTACCATAATAATTTTTTATTCTAACTCACGTTCTAGTGAGAACATCCAGTGCAGTTTTTTTATTCTGTTCATAATCCAAGACATGGGTTCTATATGTTGATGCCTTAACTTAAACAGTGACAAGGACAAGCACATATATCATTAATGAGAGATACTACTCAAGCCATGATAAATATTAACAGTGTATTTACCAAAGGAAAATAGTAAAAGGAGATGAATCCTTAAGTGCGAATTGTGATTTTTATGTTTACATTCGGCGGTTTTGCGTGAAAAAAGTTCGGCAAAGTACATTATTTATGTATTGCATACATGTGAAGGTAACGTCAAAAGTCCGTTGACATTCTGTCACGGAAGTTTCCAAAAGTTAAATCACGTCCCGACGTAAAATGATCGCTTTCGGCGCAACCTTTATAAAACGTATCCCCAACGTCGGCGACGTAAACCTACGGTCACAGAAATTTCATATCATCGAGCGCCGTCTTTCTGAAGCTGCATAGGCGGGATGCAATTAAGACATTTCTTTCACAATAACGTTGTATCGGTTAAAACAAAAAAAATACATATACAAACAATACGGGAAAAATAAAAATAAGTTTATATTTTATAGACTATTCAAACATTTTTGCGTATCAATATTTAATTACAGCCAACAGATCCTTTTTGGTATTTTTACAGACAAAAAATTAATTTCATTTCCCTATCAATATTGATTTATACCTTATTTTATATGACAGCAATCTGCAATATAAGGGTTTCTATATAATTGGTGCGGATTTATTTGATGTTTGAAAATTTGCATGAAATATCAATGGCTTAACCCTACATTTTTGGCAATAACAGTCGTAAGCTAGAGTGTTTTCGGACATTTAATTACAGTAGTAAAATATTATGATACTCTTGATGCTGTTCAAGTAGCATTTTATGTGTCAACATAAAATACCTAGACTCTATGAAAGAATCAAAAGCGCCAAGTAGCAGATTCAAGTATAGCATGTTCAAAATTGGCCGTTGACAGGGCCTGATAGGCTTTCACCAACCCCAGGTGGGTCAGCAGAAATAACAGAGAGACATCCTCTAAAATTTCAAGATCCTAAACATAAAAATATTTAGATATTAAAAAAAATATTCGCCTTGTATGCAGGGACCGCGTTGCACCAACGTCGCGACGAAGCCATAGCAGTCGGCAAGGTTCGTCCATAGTGCGTAGTATTCGGACTTGACATTGAGAGGACGACCTAGTTTGGGCCCGTATGAAAGTTTTCCTGACGTCCTTTTATGACATGGCGTCCGTAGAACGTAATTCGTTAGCCCGACTCGGACACGACGTCAATGCAACCTCTAATCTACGTCCGAGACGAATAAGGACGTCCAGAAAACTTTCATACGGGCTCAAAGTAGGGCGTCCGCTCAACATCCGTGGACGCCTTGCCGAATGAGATGCCTTAAGTGAACAACATGTACGTTTAATCGCTTTCGCAGCTAGACATCAATTCGTTTCATTACTAAATAAGTCATATAAGACGCTCTTCTAAAAAATCTTTCATTGGGTACTCCTGAGCGTGCTAAGAACGTACCTTGTTACTGTCAGTGTCAGGGACCGATCTTAAACATTTTGAATCGGATGCGCCTATAAATATCATATTGCTGAAAGGGGGCGCAAATCTACTTTTTCAAATATAGCCATTTAGAGAGAACGTTTGACTCGCGATATGCGAACATTTTTATGTAGATCCGCACTTGTGTACAGGATGACGGATAAAATTTTGAAACACAAGACTATCAAGAAGCACCCTTTGTATATGAAGTATATATACGTTATCTTTGATACACATATGCACTTTCTTTCTTGACATCTGGATTTAAGTTTGATACCCGAATAAGTATTAATAAAGATCAACATGAGTAACTCGGATCCTTATTCCAATCGGACTTAATGCCACTTTATATCGAACAAAAAGAAAGTATATTTCCTCCCACTTAATCAATGTTCATCATTCTGCAATACATCATCTTAGAAAGATAATCGAAATGATTAAGCACATAAAAAACATCCGCAAAACGAAAAAGTTCAACGTATAATTTGGCAATTAATGTTTCTCAAATATAAAGTAGATCCCTATATTTATTAACACTTTGCCATTGTGTTAAGAACCGTACACATCACACATGGATTAGGACATGGCATGACATCATGCAATTATGAAGGGCTATAAATTTGGAGTACCATCATTTCTGTGTATATATATGATATATTTGGCATAATACGATCATATTCAATTTTTAGAGAATATGGCCAAATGATATATGTAGCGACACGTTTGCAGTTATTAAATGCATGAATTATAATATGAAATTACCACTTAAAGTTATTACTGTCATGATTAGTATTAAGAACATTGATATTTGGAGAAAATACGGATAAACCAACAATTCAGAATATAATTGTGCAAATTGGGATTAGTGGTTAGATGAAAAATAAACACCTATAATATATGATAATTGCTCGTATACTATTACACTCAGGTGTAGTCTTTCTATTTGCCTATTTTCGTTGGAGTCTGATTTGATTATTTGCGGACATAACAAAAACAGAATTCCTAATTTGTAACCGAAGGTTATATGAATTTCGAAGTGCCTTTCCGATATAAATGAGCCAACCGACAAAAAAAAATCAAATAAATGTACATTAGAGCAAAGAGACATTTTAGTTAAATTTTATTGGATATGTTGTTGACAGTCTAATACAAGAAATTTAATGCAGTGAAATATACAAAGTGTAATATCGGGAATATTTAATGGGACCATTGAACGGACCTGAGGTGTCTATGGATAAAAAAAACTCGGTATTCACTCTTTTGCTCTAATTTCTAATTTTAAAAAAACGTGTTAGCAAATAGTCTATCAATCGGGTGTATAAACAATGTCAGCTCTGGACCTATAAGTGCTATGTCAAGCATGAATGATAAGCAAATATTCCCGATGCAGTTATAAAAACAAATTATCGTTAAGAACCCCGGAGTTACACGGTCGTGTCAATTTATAGATTTTTGTTTATATATTTAACTTTTTTATTGTGTAAAACCTGTGGAATTTTCTTATGGCGTCATTGAGTAAATAATTGCTGGCAATCAATTGAGGAACTAGGGAAGCTATTGATATATCCGGGAATACAACAATTAAGAGCTTCATACTTGTACAACTTCATAGAATTACTTAGAATTAAGGGATTAAAGCAAATGGACAACATATAAAAATCAACATCTTGATATAATTCTGATAGAAACTGTTTGACAAAAAAAAAAAACACATAAAATATTCAAGAAGTTATTTGAAAAAATAAAACACATTATATTAGGATATCCAATGTCGAAGAACTGATCCATTGAGCCAAACGTGGATATAAACGTGAAAATTGAAACTGCAAAATTAATTGAACGGAACTTTTTTTTTATATTAAATTAATTTCTTATTCATATTTAAAATCCATTGACTTTTAACATTAACGATGTCTGCGAAAACGAGGCCGCCATCCGCTGGTCGCTCAAGAACGGGAACCAGTTCGGCTTCGAAAACAGGTAATTTTTTGTTGCATTATAAATAAGGGTTGCCTTTGAATCCATTTTTGGTTGATGGTTGATAAGCGACTATGCATGTATATTATAACATAATCATTTTTCGATGGAAACGTGTTTTCGTATTTTATGGAGAGAAAAAATGGCACAAGCATATCTATATCATAAAGGCATTTTTTTTCTATTAGAAAATTTTGTCTTACGTCATAAGTCAATGCTTCAAAATTTTCCCGTGTTCAGGCAAAAACATAATGTATGTTTCTTTGCACGAAATTTGTAAATATAGCGCTTTTGCCTAAACGAAGTGTGTCAATGATTTCCAAGTGAAGATATTCAAAAGAATATTCAGATCAAAGTAGACTAATATACATGTAGGTTCAAAGATATGCACCTTCCATAGATGCATTCTATGGCGAAATATTCTTATAAATAATTAATGGATTTAATTTATAGAATTAATTTATTTATAAATACATTCGTTAATTATCATTTTATAACCGTGGCCGTTGACCGTTGTTGAAGATTCTTTCTTTAAGGATACAAATAAAGGGTGAAAAAAAATCGTAATCTATATTTATATGAATATTTCCAAAATAACGGAAAATAAAACCCATAGTAAACAGGTTATTCTTAGCCACTAAATACTATTCTATTGTGGACATAAAAAGCGAGAGGCGAATATATAAACTTTTTTTTGTTTGCTTTGTAGGTGCAAGCAGTAAAACGGTGAAATCACTGCCCGAATTTCTAGTTTATCTGGAAACTGACCTACTTCCTCGTTTAACAACAGAAGAAGACCCAACCAAGCGGAAAAATATAGGCTCTACTTTCAAAACACACCTCAATGGACTCAACACGGCGATTCGCGCTCGCAAAATGGCTCGCGAACAAAACAGACGCGAGGTTTACAAACGCATAGGTGACACATACGCGCCAAAAAGTTTCGCGGGCGATCTGTTATCGAGTAACGGTTTTAGCGAGTGGCAGGCACATGAACATTCCGAAGATGAACGTGTTTTGGAGGCATTGAATAAGTATATACATACGCAAGAAGTTGATAACCAATCACTACGCGAGAGTCTCGATAGACGGCAGAATGTCGAGAATAAACTTTTTCCCGCCAAGTCAGCACCGGATACGTCTGCTCTCAAACGGCGCGCCTCCCAAATCGACAGAATCGCCATGTTGGAAGGACTGATTAAGAAACAAGACGCTGACATAAGTGTCCTGCAAAACCAGATCGAAGAGCAAGCCATGAAATATGTGTTGCTACCGAAGGAAGAATATTTAGAGCTCGATCGAAAAATCCAACCACTTATCAAGGCGCGACGCATGAGCAACCTTGGTAACAACGTAAACAATGGCGGTTTATCGCGACAAACCAGTTCACGCACCATGGCGGACGGATTACGCAATGACGTCACGAATCTAATCGACCAAATCACTCGGCTCCGCAGTCGCGTCAGCCAAACGACGCATACGATAACCGACCAAGAAAAAGACAAGAAGGTATCCATGGAGATCCTACAACATGACCACAATGGAGTGAAGCTACCGGAAGTGATCGCACATCGCGTTGACGAATGGGAAGAGGAGAAACACGACATGGAATCGGAAATCAAAAGCCTGCGTCACAACATAGAATCACTCGCAATACAAAACCGCAACCTAATGGAGTCGCTAAACAAACACGAAGAAGATAAAGAAAGACGCGAGAAAGAGGCAAGGGAACGACGTAAATCTATGCCTACGGCTATGACGGCAGAGGCGGGGATTAAGAAGGCCGCGGAAAAACGGGAACGACGCACGACCGTTGCTAATGGTTTCAGCCCGCGAATCAGCGCCGTGCAGCTAACGCTCGATAGCAACCAATTGGATCATAGCAACATGAGGCCGAAGTCGCGACCGAGTTTGTCAGCGAGAGGACCATTGCGCGCAGTAAAACATTAAACGGTTGTTCAAACCATGTAGATGTGTGAGTGTGTTATGGTTCATCCATTATATATACATTATATCAACCGGTGATATTATTTTCTGTATAGTTTCTGGTGTGGGATCAACGATCGATGCTCAAAATCTGTGTTACATAATGTTTTCATGTATATTTAACTCTTCTTCGTTTTAAAACAAGATTTTGATACAGAATATTATATAATGTGCCACATTAAAATTTTGATTATGTAACCTTGCGATAAAGCAAAATCATTGGTTTTCATAATAGATATAAATCACAGTAAATAGCTAACGTGTAAATTAATGGGTATCCATGTATATTTCAAAAACCAGGATCAGTTGATTTCGCTACTTCAAACAAACATATATAGTTACAAAATAAATAATATTTTGATGTGATGTACATGTAATGGTTTGATTTCTTAATTAAATAAAAATTGAAGCTCTTATGCATGGGAAAATGAAGTGTCATATATATTACTTAATCATATATTAACAAAGCGTGTCCGCGGATGAACCATCTCAACAAACTCATCGATTAATCGATGCAACCATTACAGTTCTTTGGTATGGCAATAAAACAACGGAAAGTACAACAATAATATTTTTCACAGGGAACCGTTAAATGTTTATCCTATGAATGCACGGGGATGGCCCCATAACAAACAGCGTTAATGATAGAATTCTACTTAAGTTTCATCGTCATGTTGAGTAAACAGAGAAAATAATTTTTTAATTTTCGTTTTATCTTCTTTCCAATTCACTGTTTTATGTTATTTTGAAAGACTGTGAAACCTAATCAAATATTTAATCAAAGGTTAACGACATTTATAAAGCAAAACGTACATATAACGATAACTTCTTTTGTACATATAGGAGGAAGATATAAGTATAATTACACATGATTAAAGCATCTATATTTTATGTGAACACAGAAATGAGTTAGGCAAATGTATAAATGACATGTCAATCGACCGAAAGTATCGTTATTGTATTATAAAATCAGAACAAAACTCAAATGAAGTTATTGCCTCTCCTTTGTTTTGTCAAATAAT
The DNA here is from genome assembly GCA_001703475.1 of Hydroides elegans. Taxonomy (NCBI): domain Eukaryota; kingdom Metazoa; phylum Annelida; class Polychaeta; order Sabellida; family Serpulidae; genus Hydroides; species Hydroides elegans. The sequence continues at coordinate 14,518 of LQRL01180169.1, read as the reverse complement.
TATATGAATTTAAAAAAAACACGAATATGATCAAAGAAAGTTCATGACGATTCTCATATTGTATCATATTTATCCAGTCCAGATAATTAATAATGTCAAATTGACTTCCATACTATAAAATACCCATTTTATCTCAATTAAATTGCTGAAAAACAATAGCTTTTGAATTTTAAATCACCTCCATGAAATTGCCATCTTTATTGAGACGTCAAAAACTAATAACAACGTGGATACAGTAACAAAATATACTATACTGCATATACATTTGTATTTGATTTAAAATATTTTCCCAAAAATAAATTCACAAATGCATACATGCAAGACAAAAAAATATATAAATAAAAAATATCAATAAGAAATAAAATGTACAAAATTTTTTTCTTCATTTGAATGCATTTTCTATGAATTTAGAAAACTATTTAAATTGTATTTTATAATTCAAAACAAATGAGTTAGTGCAAAATCCTTCCAAATTTACCTACAACGTACATCCAAATTAACCTACAGCGTACATTCGAGGATGTTACGCCAAATATCGAGCACAGAATGATGACTGGTGCACATGTTTATCTATCTTGGCATGTTGCTTTCGCGGACTCAGGAAAATACTAGTCAAGCTTACGAGAAAGAAGGACACCTCATGACCTAGTGTTTCAAAAATTGTTATTTGAGCATGAAACCACTTGAAACATTGAAATATGCAATAAATAATCAAATTTCCAAGAAGATTTTTTTTACAAAAAGGCATTCATAATTTTGTAGTTAATAAGCTCATTGTGCTCATCTAGCTGGCTAGAATCAAAAGAGAAACACTCTTTAGTGACAAAAAGAAAATCAAATTACTTTTATATTCTACCTATTTTTAATTACGAATCAATTTAGGATGAATAGCTACATGCCTCTGAATTCCATTGTAGTAACAATTTCGAACAAAATCGTAAAACATGATTAGTATTGAAAAAAGCTGTTCCTTAATTTCTGGTAGCGAGATGGCAATCATGACAGTTTCTAGCTAGATCAATTTTGAAAAGAAACACCTTTTTGAGGAACACACCTTGGGTGTGCTCTTAGAAAAATGGGGCACATCAAGAAAGGGTTTTTAAGACAAGAACATTGAGATTTACAATATCAAAGGCCTTTGATAAATCTAAACTAATGAGTAGAATGTGAACAATATATTATTGACGACCGTCCTCTGTTTTTGCGCACCAATCTCGCACGATGGTGAACAGGGTAAATGAGGTTGAGCTACCAATGAGGTCCCATACTGTTAGTTATCTAGTTTGGTTAGGATTATATGGAAGGCTATTAGTTTAGCTTCTTTGTCATATTTCAGTTATGAGGCACTATTTCATTGTCTATTGTTGATGGTCAAGCTACAAAATAAAAGATAGAAATCAAACAGCATTTTATGGCCATTCGGGAAGTTTGCAAACTTCATTTTCTCTCAATTATATAGAGCTTCCCACAACGAAATTTTAACTTGTTAATTCGGTGTCAATTTCCATTTTATATACATGATAAGAATAACTGGAAAGTTAATCCTTATTATAGCTGAGGCAGAGTATTGACATACGCGAATAGTTACGAAATTACATGAGTCCATATGTCTCAATGTTTTAAATATGTTTATTTTTCCTAATTCCATACAATATATGGATTCTTTTACATTTTTTATTACATTGGGGTCAATCAGTTTAAATTCAGTTTAAACCTTTTTTTGACCGACAAATAAAATATCGGTCTCACTTTTGGAAATGTATATCATAATTAATTTATCTATTGTGTAATTGTTGTGCTCCAAATGCGATTAATATTTGATAATCACCATAGCCTTAACGTTATATGTGTTTGCATAATTTCTTTATGAGTGTTCTGAATTGATAGAATTTACACATTATTTCGAACAAAACAACTATGACATGTCATAAAAATTAACATAAAATATTAAATAGTTTTAATCGATATGGGATTATCAAATGACTTATTCTTGTAAAAAACTTATACCCACCAGCTTGAACACCAATATCTGATAACCGTTCGCTGAATCTAACCAGTTCAAGTTGTCTTACGAGTAAACGAACAATTGCTCATTGGATCAATCCTCAATTTAACGTCTGGCTTGATTAAAACAAAATATGGCTAGATTTACAGGAGAACCAAATATCTGATTACCGTTCGGCGAATTTAACCAGTTCAAGTTGTCTTACGAGAAACAAGCGATTGCTAATTGGTTTAACCCTAAATGCTATTTTGAAAACGCACTTCCGGCAAT
>LQRL01180164.1:6005-16762 GCA_001703475.1 Hydroides elegans | reverse complement strand
ACGCTGTGGGAAAGGCGTTGTGAGAAAGACGTTTCGTGAAAGACATTGTGGGAAAGACATTGTGAGAAAGACGTTATGAGAAAGACATTGTGAGAAAGACGTTGTAAGAAAGACGTTATGAGAAAGTTTTTGTGAGAAAGACGTTGCAAGAAAGACATTGTGAGAAAGTCGTTGTTAGAAAGACGTTTTTAGAAAGACGTTTTGGGATAAACGTTGTGAGAAAGTCGTTGTGAGATAGACGTGATAAGAAATACGTTGTGAGAAAGACATTGTGCGAAGAACGTTGTGAGAAAGACGTTGTGAGAAAGACGTTATAAGAAAGACATTGGTAGAAAGTCGTTGATATCAAGACATTGTGAGAAAGACGTTGTAAGAAAGACGTTGTTGGAAAAACGCTGTGAGAAAGACGTTGTGAGATAGACGTTGAGAGAAATTCGTTATGAGAAAGACGTAATGAGAAAGACATTGTGGGCAAGACGTTGTGAGAAAAGACGTTGTGGGAAAGACGGTTGTGAAAAAAATATCTCTGATGCGTATGTTTTTCCAATTCTGACCATGCTAAATCAAATATTTATTGACAGTTCACGGGGGATCGAAGGCCTTTAGCCTCTAGTATTAATGTGATATTTTTTGCTTCAACAAAAACTTTGTCTTCTTTATTAAAATGCAGGGCTTTGGAGATTTTAGGACATTAGATATGCTGCTGATGTGTATTGGACATCATCAATATGAAGTAAGTACACGTGACACATTAAGAAAATTGTTGCGTCGACCGTGTGAATATAAACGGTTCAGAAATGACATGAAAAGGGAGTAATAGTAAAATAATTACAAATTACTAAAATTACTCAAAATCCATAAGCCTGCTTGACATGCTTAAAATAGTATATAGGCCTATATCAAATAAAAATATATTATTAATATATCAATTATTAATATTATGTAGTATACTTAATAATGTAGTTCATGAATAATTCGATGAAAATATTTTCAAAAACCTCATATGTGTCTCTTCCCCCAAGGTTGCTGACATCACATTCAACTTTTGGTATCGCCTATCGGAGATCCTCTACCAGAAGAACAACGACGACGTCAATCTTATGTTCAAGCCCTACGTCGCCCGACTCATCGTGGCCCTTTGCAGGCATTGCCAGTTCGACGCCGATATGGTTTGTATCCAATGCATTTGGGACTGATATGGTCAAAACTGTGATATTCGTGTTGAGGATTTTTTTTTATTTTAGACTAATTAGGCTCTGACATGGCACGTTAAATGCATTTGGTCTCTACCATACATGTAACTTATTTTGAAAAATCCATTGTCTAAGCATGGATTCAGATAGCTGAGATTTTAAATTGCTTTATGCGTTAATCAGGGTGACCACGCACCTGAAAAAACCTGAAAAACCCTGAAAAACCGTCTTGGTCATGAAAAGTCATGAAAAGTCATGAAAAACTACAAAAATACCTGAAAAACCTGCAAAAACCTGAAAAGTCATGAAAAACAGAAACGAAATTAAAAATTATCTCCAAATTATTCTAAAAACGTGTTCTCCCAGATTCAGATTTATAATTTTTTTCTTTATTCGCGGTAAAAAAAAATCGCTCGCGCCTTCGGCGCTCGCTTCATTGACTTGACAGCGCTGTAGACTTTTGTTTTCGATTATACAGATGTCATTTTGTCAAATCATACTTTTCTCTTGTGAGCTACGACTAACAAAGGAACCGTGTATATTTAGGCCCAAACCAAGCAAATTAGAGTTAGAGTTGGAGTGTCCATCTATCCGTCCCTCATAATTTTCATGTATAGGCAACATTTCAACATTTTGTTGCCCCATAAGAAATCTACACATATGTTTGTTGTACCTTTTGATAGATGTGACAATTCTGTAAACCGAACATTTTGATTAAAAAAATAATTGAAATATTAGGATTAGTTACTTGTTTGCACTTCTCGGGGCGAGGACATTTGAACTTATAAAAAGATTGGAAACCTAGTTAAGATATATAATCAAAAGAAACATCGAAATGAGTTAATGTGTCTGATCGCGATTCGCGATAATTGGCATGGCAAACATTGGACAAATAAAGGGTTGAACAAAAGTTCATACCTCCCTCTTTTTGGAAGCAGTTGGGCCCTGCTCGTGTTTCATCAGTACCTCATTGCACTCGTACACCTGAAATGTCCCTTGTTATGAATCTCACAATTAATGGCTCTTTATTTGCCTCGAAATTAATTTTATTTTTTCGCTCGCGCTTTCGGCGCTCCGCACAGTGAAGCTTATTACAAATGATGTAAAATCATATAGAAAAGCATACATGATAATTAAATACAGGGTTTTGTTTAAATTTGTATGATCAATATGCCATATTGAACGTTAATATCACGGTTAATGGCCTATGATATACCCTAAAAAGTCATGAAAAATCACCTGAAAAAACCTGCAAAAACCTGAAAAAACCTGAAAAATGAGAATGCAAAAAGCGTGGTCACCCTGGTTAATAATAAATAAATAAATAAATAGATTTAGAGTGCCAATATCTATAATACATATTCAGTGACACTATTACAAACAAATTAAAAGTCATAAAGTAACTAAAAGTAAATAAGACACATTGGCGCGTTATTACAATATTATCTACTGATACTTCTGAATCAGAGTTGCAAATGAACTCAATTTATTAACATGGTGATCCATTCAAAGCGAGCATAATGTTCAATTTTGCTTTGGTATTGTACACCCCTAAAGGAGGGCATACCGAGCAGTGGCGATAAATTTTAAGTTAAGGCTCAGCTATTGTTGCAAATGAACAAAATCTGTTTACATGTTGAACTATTCCAAGCTAGCATAATGTTCAAGTTTGCTGTGTATTGTAAACCCCTACAGGAGGGCATACCGAGCAGTGGCGATGAATTCAATGACTTCAGGCACCGCGTGTCCGAACTGATCAAGGACGTTGTGTTCATTGTGGGATCATCGGGTGTCTTCACACAGGTATTTTCATATGTTGTGTATCGATTTATCTAGTTTTTCGGTCATGGGATTTATTTTACAAATGTTATAAAGGCCCTTTGTCTGTTTCGACAGATAAAAAACAATGCTAAGAGTAGAATCGGATTAAACAAAGTGAAGTGGTATTTTCCATTTAAAAAGGTTAAATAAAAGCCAAAACAAGAAATTAGTGAAAATAAAACTGATAATATTGTAGACATATGTTTTAATTTCTCATTCAAATATCCATGTTCCTATTTTATTTCTGTCCACGCTCATCAGATGTTCGACCAGCTGCGCAGCCAGGGCAACTCTGCGTCGTGGGAGACGTCCGAGGCGGCGCTCTACGTCATGACGTCCGTCGCCAGGAACATCCTACCGCAAGTTTCAATACATCAATATCAAACATAGAATTTATTTAAGCTTTGTAAATTTTGAAGAAAACATTCTTTCAAAGCAAGTTTTACTTTGGAAGTCATCTCTTGAAATCAAACTTCTCCACTAAACACCAATGTATTAGATATGCTGTCTCGTATGTGCGGTCGTTAATTGCATAACTGTTCAAAATGTTTTTATTCGGAATTCTTGAAAATAAAACGTGATAGCGTTAACACTTATTGATAATTGTGAATCCTTTATTGAAATGATAAGATTTCCTTTTAAATATATAAAAGACAATTACAAATTTCTATTTCAAAACATTCCCATGCATCTTGGTCACACAGGGAAGAGGACGAGGTGGTGCCCCAGGTCTTCACAGCCGTGCTGAGTCTGCCGCCCCAGACCCACGTCATGATGCGCTATACGGCCATCCAGATGACAGGGGAGCTGTGCGAGTGGATCGAGAAGCATCCACAAAATTTAGGTTGGTATAAGTTATATTTTCTTATAAAATTCTTTCTCTCGAACTTTCTCTCCTCTCCTTCGCTATGCAGAAGACGGAAGAGCTCTGCGAATGGATCAAGCATCCCCAACATTTAGGTTGGTTGGAGTTTAATAATTGAATGTTCAGGCGATCTCGTCTCCCACCCCTGCCATCCAGATGACGTGCGAGCAGTGCAACTGGTTGAAGAAACACTCGATTAATATAAATAATGTGCATGGTGTTATGTAGGTATTAACAATTTTATATTTAACATTGTTGATATATAAATAGGCCCTACCGGTTGTACTCTGCGGTGCTCTAATATCAATGTGGGTCTGTCCGTTCTTTCTCTTTTGTACATTGTATGTTTCTTCGAATTATCTCTGATTTCAGTTTCCTTTGTATCCGAAATTAACCAAAGCACTGTACTTTATGTAGAAAGTATTTTGCTTGAATTTTATTAGACTTCTATGGCAACACTGATTGTGTAGTTCTCCTCTGACTAACAAAGTCCCTCGTGAACATAAAGTAAAAGCAGAGCATGTATGTGGAATTTCTGCACCATGTACGTGCTCGTTTTACCCCTATTGTGAATAAAAATATGTTTTCGGTAAAAAAAATATGATTATAAAAAGTAAAGATAAACCAAATATCAAGAAATATAATAACCAAACAAATTGTGTACAATGATTGTGAGTATGTGGTAAATATAACACATTTTTCTATTGATATATGAATTTGAAAAATAAAATCAAATATCTTTCCTGATGGTTCTTATATAGGGAGTAGACCTAAATAAAAAGAAGACCATGTTAAAGCTGTTATTGAGAAATGGGACTTTCTTGTTTCATGGAGGTGTGAGGTGCATCATACTGGGAGTGTTTTGCCTAGATAAGGCCCAAAATATATTGCATGAGTGAACATTGTTTGATTAGGTATTAAAACTCTGCCACGGCAATCACCGGGTATTTATGACGCAACAAAACATGAAGTCAACCGCTAGGGACCCTAGTGAAGTGTTTTGGCAGTCTGATATGCCTGGAGCTATACCCTAACAAGTTAATTTCTGTGGAGGAATAATATGAAAAAAGAGGGTGATGTTGTGATATTTATCGTTTTCGGGATAGACATGCTGCTCTAGATCCTTTTACGTTGTTTATTCCGAATTCAAACGTTTCTGATTTGCGTTTGAATATCAAAATTAGTGAAAATGGATGATAGGTTTAGCTCAGATTAAAGTTAGCTCGACATCAACTTGTTTTGTCTGAATTGCGACATATTTTGCTACTTTGCGTAGGTAATGAAAGAGCAACTGAAAGTGCGTTTCGTGATCTAGTCCCTTTGTCTAGATCCAATCCACCCCTTAGTTATTTTGCTTCAACACTAGGTTACCCCAAATCACAAAGAAGCTATATACGTAGTTTCATACTGCAACAAAAAATCTAAATATAAATGCTCATCCCAGGATTGACACGGTGCACTGGACCCTTTAGAGAGCCCACGGGAAAAATCCTCAAATGCCATTTGTCTTTAAATTACGGTAATATGTAGGCGTTGAACCGTTAGATGAGTTATAGGATAACACGTGAATACGGATATCTTAGCACTTTCATTCACGGTTTCGCACTCCGGATAAACAACTCATATTTTTCTCCTCTTTACAAGATATTGCGTTCGTCACCTTAAGATGGCACGGGAGGTGATTGTGATTGTGACCTCGATCACATTATTGATAGAGGTGTTCATAAAACATTTCCTACACCTAGATGTTAGGTGCGTTCGGGTCTAGCAGCCATGGTACGTTTGAGTTGGGTTGAGTAGGCACCTTTTTGCTAGGATTTGTTTTTAAGATTATGTCTTCGTGCGTCTTTGCCTGACTGTTGAGGTGATATTTATAGTTATAATTTTATAATGAAATTTGTAAGTAAAAATCTATTTGAAGATAAACTACACATTTTTCTATTGCTTAGTGATCAAAGGCATTCTAATATCTACCATCGGCCAAAAAAGAAAGTCCCCAGCAACGTTGTTTGACCTAGGGTCAAAATCAGGCCATAAAGGTGTACTATTTTTATATATTCTAGAAGTCTGGTATATCTTCTATCTATGTACGAAATTTGAGAAAGAGGAACGAACAAATAAAGGAAATATAATTGATTTAGTAACAGTGGTGTCAGTTTCAAAAACTGCAAATATATCTTCTGCATAGAAGTGTTAGAAGTCTACACTTAGGCGAATTTGTGTATGCCTAGAGGGTGCTGTGCGAGAGACGCTATTCAGCTATTCACCAAGGGGCAACGGTGCTGTGCGAGAGACGCTATTCAGCTATTCACCAAGGGGCAACACTAAAGACATATAAGGGCATAAGGAGCAGCGCACAAATTCGCCTAAGTGTAGACTTCTAACAATGCTATGCAGAATAGATATTTTGCAGTTTTTGGAAGTGACACCACTGTTACTAAATCAATTATATTTCCTTTATTTGTTCATGCTTCTTTCTCAAATTTAGTACATAGATAGAAGAAATACCAGACTTCTAGAATATATAAAAATATTTCGCATTTATGACCTAATTTTGATCCTAGATCAAAAAACGTTGCTGGGGACTTTCTTTTTTTGTCCGCTTTAGTTCTCATTATTGAACCCAGTGGCTCTGAAAAGTTGCAATTTTGGTATCGGGTACGTGTCATTTACATGTAGACTAATCAATAAAAAAGACTGCAAAAATATGCATCATAACTTGTGACCGACTTGATCAACGGCCCAGTTCAATTGTATCTGCCGTCTTTCTTTTTGCAAACCACTCCGAGTTCACTATCCACCGTCTACGGATGCGATTAATTCCACCGCTTAAGGTCGCTTTCCCTTTTGTGGGTAACCCCCAATTCCGTTTCCGCTCCGTGTCCCGTCACGCAATTCCACAATGGGCCATTCTCTTTCCGTTTATGTCTGGTGGTCGAACGAAGCCTATGGTTGGTTAAGTGTTACATTATTTACTGGTAGGGTGTCGATGTTTTACTGATGAAACCCTTTCTTTCACATCGATCTACTCGGGTTAAAAATAAGAATATATATGAAAAGCATATCAAAGTAGATTTTATTAAGCATACAAAAAAAAAAAGAAATAACATAGATTATCAGTACTGTGGATTAAAAAAGTATTAAAAATGCATGATTACTAAAATCTAAAAAGAAAACACGCATTGAATAAGTGAAACATCTTTCATCTCAGTTGTAACGTCCTATTCGGGATACCTTGCTTGAATGCTCTCGGACGCGACATCATAATGCATGATGAGCAAATGTCGTGATTAAGGTAAAGCTGTCGATGAGTCTTTTATTATATTGTATACAGGGCTATGGAATTAACAATGATTTGATTACGGCCCACTTACATGACAAACAAAAAGTCTTGCGAGAAGTTCTTGGCAAGTAATATTATTGTTGGGAGACAATGAATGTAATCACCCAGTGCATCCATTCTTCTATTCACCGACCATCCGCCTTGTGTGATTTCTGCATTTGAATTTTAACCACCTAACAAGTGGAAATCTACTATCCGTCGGGTTTTATGTCCATATTTTAAGGAAAAGTCACCAAACCTTTATATCAAAGTACAAACCAGACTGTGAGGGGTCCTCATTTAAGGGTTGTAGGACACTCCTTCATTTGGAATAAGGTTTTCATGCTAAATGTAGAATTGAAGGTTCCGGAAGCTGTTGTCCCTCAATCAACCTCGGTACGGCAAAAGGTCATCTGTCAGCTTCCCTTATGTTGCGGATGCATCTTCACTTTAATCCTACGTGCGCACAAGAAATGTTTCATTTTTTTGTGGGAAAAATTATGCGAAAAAGAAACTAAATAGAAAGTTGACTTGATTCGTCTTGATGTTGCCAATATATATGCTATTGCAAGTCAACCTCCAATAAAAAGGTTTGATACACTCAGATATCGTGAGATATTAATCTGACATCCTCGCACCGGGCAAAAAAATCCTACCAGATTTGAGACATCGCATTATGCAGGGAAAAAGTATGGAAAAGGCGCTCTTTTATTGGCGTCAAAGAAAGTTGATTAGAATTGTATAGGCGTAATCAGCGAAGAAAAACGAGTCATAATGCGCAAGGATTTTTATTAGGAGACAGACGTTAGCACTGCCTTAGACTACGCTTAAAAAATAAACGTCTCGTTTAGTAGCATTCACTTGCTGGATCATTATGGCAGTCAACAAATATTTGGTTTTATTAGTATTTTAATTTTAAGAGAAAATAGATAAAATATGAAGGCGTAGATAACAATAAACCTGAAAAATATTACTTCAAGAAATTTATGCCAGATATTAAACACATATTTTAAGAATATATAAGAAATCGTTTGGGTTAAGGTTACCTGAAAATTATAAAATTCGTATTTATAAAACTGTTATACCTTACTTCAAAGGCGTATCTTAAGTCGCATCTCTGCCTGAATCATCAGAGATATATAGAATATCATACACTTTACTTGGCAATCCCTTAACATCAAGATCTGTCAGCGAGTCGTACCTGTTACCTTTGATTTAGGCACTTGGTGAGATGCACAAATATTCAAAGAACGTGCGCATAAATACGTCACCAAAGGTAACGTAAATGGATTTCTAACATTATAGAACTTTATATGTAGCCTATGTTTTAACAAAATCATGAGACCTTCAAAATCTTCTCGCATATGAAAAAATGATATACCGGTACGTTAAAATATTTCTTAAGTCAAATTTACCAAGCTCAAATATGAATCCTTAATTGTAGAACATTGGTGTCGAATTTAGATTTCGTCGTTTGGCTGTGCGGGTGTCGTTTCGATATGAAACTCGCGCGAATGTCGAGTAAGTGAAAATGTATGAATTCTATTGACATTTCGCTCATAAATAACTGATAACGTGATTGTGTTGATAGAAACATTGTCTTTATATATGTCATCCAGATACTACACACTTATCCAGCCGAAAATCACGTCATTATTTCATCACAAAAGGAGTATAACTCTTTCATTCTACTCTACCACGAGTCATATAGACGTATGTATGCATTGAAGTGCACTGAGTCGTGTTTGGTTTATTTTCTCATCTTCCTAATATACACGGATGATTGTGCGTGATAATAAATTGTATTTTTGTCACAGTATTTTCGGGGCACGTTTGAATGAATTAAGTTTGAAATGATGAAGTGAAACACTATTGATGTCAGTGATTGTCTGATAGAGAACGTCATTTTTTGGACGAATATTCAATTTGCTGACCTGTTGACAGTAGGTCCTAATCTGGTGGTTTTCTGATCAATCACCATAAATTTGACAAACTTATGAAAATACTTTATTTTAAGACATGAGGTTTCCAATTAAATTTCTAATCCAGTTCTACAAAACGCTTTATTCATGATTGAACTAATCAAATCTATGAGCAGATTGAAAATATAAGCAAAATATTTTAGTAGTTTCTATAAAATTACCAATGTATTGTGTAATGATCCATCGCTAAACAGTTCGTGGAATTAAAAAGAATTGAAATTATTCTATTGTTATAGTGGTTTTAGTGTGATAACAATTGATGATGTAATTAAAGCCTTTCCATGGAAAAATTGCTCCATGGAAGGCGTTCATTACAGTCCAATATCCATGTATACTAGACTCCGCAATGATATGAGATAAATATTTGACATTCTATCTTGTAAACGAGAGTTCCAATGACATATCTTATTTGTTCGCCCTCGTATATGTATAAGTTTGTATGGTGTTGTACCAAAACCAATTGGTTTGGCCTCCTCAAAGATTGTAATGCCTAAACACCATGAAACTGCGTACTAAGGAGAAAACTTCAGCATCTTTTCAACAATCTTGGCGTTGTTATTACTGCCTTTTCCAGGGTTTCAAGTATTTACAGTGTAAAAAATACTTCTACCGGTAAATACATTTTTTTAACCATGTTTTTAGAAAAAAAAAAACACTCGAATAAAAGAATATCTTCAAAACAGGTCACCTCCGTTTAGCCCTTAAATCAGGGTCCACCATTTATTAAGTCATGTGTATGCATAGCGGTACGTTAATAGGCTTAATATATCGCATTTAAACGTTGTATAACTGTAATAGGTACTACAATTTAAATGCACATAATCGCGTTATGGCGACAGAAACAATCTACTTTTATCGCCATGAGTAACACATAAAGTGCAACCGAATCGCCAATAGACTTCCGTTATACTGTTTTTGGAACAAAGTGGAATCCTTTTGTTGAGTTCTTTTTTGGAGTGCTGTCTCTTTAACGGAGTATCGAAAACTCGGTGTTTATAATGCATCATTTCATTTGTCTTGGCATGAATGAAAATGAGCAGTGCAAAGAGACGGATTTTTTAAAATGGTTGATGTTCTGTTTTCCTGCTTGCTCTACTTTTGGTGCAAATCATGTGAGGTAGAGGGGAACGAACTGTGATTCAATACAGTTATCCGTTCAATAGAATATCATCTAGTATCTATGAAAAGAATCCCAGAAAAAGTGTTGTATATGAGCATATGATATTCAATATGATGGCTCTAATCTTTTTCTTACTTATCATAAACGCGAATTAACATGACAAAATGCGTTTTGCATAAGTACGAGAGTGATGTGGAAGTGGATTTATAGCCTTAACTGCTCAAACGTATCCCGAATAAGAATGATCATGAAGAGCATAACCTATTTCCCTGGGAGATGCTTCAATTTTATCACCTTTCCGAAAAATTGACGTCATTTCAACAAAAGACGGTTGTACGAGCCCCTACCTCTCCCTCACATGAATTATTGCTGATTATTAACGACAACAAACCCAAAAGGCACTTATGCCTCATAGCTAAAGCTAACAAAAAGGCGACAAACGCTTTCTCACCGT
>LQRL01180162.1:0-18498 GCA_001703475.1 Hydroides elegans | reverse complement strand
ATTAATATAAACATATAACTTATCAAAGGTGTAACCGCTCCTAACTACCATATTTTTTTTGCTGTTTTCCATGAAAAAAATTCATAGGAAAAAAGGTGTTCCTTAATCTCCCAGCTATAAAAAAGGTGTTCCTTTTTTTCAAAGCTAGATCGCTGTAAAAAAAGTTTCCAAGCCAGCTGGAAAGTGGTGGGGAACAGCTTTTTTGGGGAACAGCTCGTGGGGTGCTCTTCATAATCAGTAAGAGAATGATAGCTCGTGATAGCAACATGTCGTTTGGATTCAGCTTTTACCAATCTACAAGCAATACTCGGTTTTGATATCAATAATAGGTTTTGATATCAATTGTGTTACTGAAATACCGTGTTACATCACCAAGGCTACAACACCTTACCCTTTGGCTGTCGGACACCTCATTCCACATTGCTTGAGGTAAAGCTAATATAGGCGATCCAAGTCCAATCCATGGTTTGACAGCCTTATCCAAACTGCCCGTTAGTGATTCACAACCGTTATCGTCACAATTTAAGCAAGACAGTTCTTTTGGTGCTGCTATTTCGACAACGCGTACATTGGAAATAGATTTGAGAAATGGGTTTTCCCTGCAGTACACGTATCCAGCTCGGTGGCATCCTCTCTTGACGTAAACATAGACGATATGTTTGATTTCGTTCAATTGGAATCCAAGAATTCCGTCAGGTAGCTCACTTAAACACAAAAATTAATTACAAATAACATATTGCCATGATAGCTTATATTGAACATTCCAGAAACGGTCAAAATTAAGTTAGCCTAATAATGTATTTATAAGCAAAACCTATACTTTTATTGAGTTTGGAAGTAAGTCAGGACAAAATAATTAAACATTTATATTTTACAATAAAGTACCTTTTTGATTGATCGTTCACAAATGCGTCGTATAATTCTTCAAGCTTTCTCCCTTGCGGTGAATCATGTTGATTTTCAACAATTGTACTTCTGTTTGTTAAATCAATGGATCTGAAATAATGAATTTAAGACATGATTTAATTTTCATTTAATGTTTTAATTTTGTTTATACATTTAAATTGTTTACCCTCGGCTGATGTGCACATAGAAGAAGGCGAATGTTGAAGACAAATTGTTTTCTACAAAAGAATTAAAAGTACGAAAAATAACGTTCAATATAGACTTTAGTGTACTTACACTAATGATTCACATGAAGCACCGTCAGTTACATGGTCGAATACATCTAATTCATCCTGTAGCGATTTACAAATGTTCTTTTCATCTTCATGATTTTCATTACTTAGTTTACTATGTGAGCGTAGATTGTATCTTCTTCTTTGCTTGAATTTAACAGGCTTTGGTGACCGAATTGATTTCAAAGCTCGAGTCTGAAAATAGGCAGTTTTGCTAAATTTGCATGTTATTGACTTTAGTTTTTGTAACGCTGGGTTTTGACAAGCTGATGCAGGGTCTTCAATGTTATTTTTCATGACAAAAATATAAGGGGCCAATATAGATAGTTTTGATAGAGTAATAATGTGTTATTAATGAATTTTGTATATTGATTATACCATTTATTGACAATTCGATATGTTATTGTCGTCGTATTGATGGGTTGTTTGTCCTTAAATAATGTAAACAAATTACCAAACAATAGCCTTACCGTCCGTTTGCGCTTCGTGTCCAGGCTATCATCATTCATCGCTGCGCTTTGTTTCCTTTCAAAACCTTTGCCATCATGCCTTTAATAAACAAGCTTAAAGTATTTCCAAATTATGCAGAACCTATTGATCCTTCTTAAAAATCATAACACTATGTCCAATGGCAAGGGGTGCTTTATATTTCAATGCCTTGTGATGTATTATTGGCATCCAAGCGACAAATGAATCTTACTTCTTCAGTTATAGCAGTAAGAGTTATATCAAAACTTAACATATCGAGAATACCTCATATTTTTATGCCAAAGAAATGATGAGTTTTTCCTAATTATAAAAAAAAACTTTTATTGAAAGCCTTATCAATATTTATATTTAAAATTTACCGATGAACATGCTTTGTTTACGTGAAAATTCCTCTCAAGGGTACAATAAGGAATATTCTGAAACGAAGTATATAATAGACATTGGGATTTGTTGAATTAAAAATTGTATTAAAACAATCATTAATCATTGATTAAACACCTACCCGGATGATCTTGATGCCAATTGTTTCTTATCTGAGCCTGCCATTATTTTGAGACGTCACCAATAATATATACTGAAATAATGTATTCATATAATATAAGATATCTCAAGAACCAATACTATAACCTGCTAATTTTGGCATAAGTAACTGATTAATTTGTAAACATTGTAAACATAAGAAAATGTTGTATATAAATTTTATAATCAATTTATTGTTAAAATCGTTATATGAAAATATGAAATGATCAGTAATATGTGCTTATAAATTGCTTAAAAATTATTTGATAATTGAATAGATTATTTACCTGTATCATCTTCTGTATGATCTTCCAAACATTCCGAATTAATCAAATAATTTGAATTGCCGGAGAGCTTTATTTTTTATTCATTATTTAAATATGTTTGAGATAACCAAACAATCTATTATATTCATACATTGCAATGCAAAATATTTATATAATTGATTAAGGGAATAATAATAAATGGTATATCAATAAGGGCAATGCAGCAACTAAACTTTCATCATAAAGTACGAAAACACACAATGACAATTTGATAATGTTCAATTGGGTATGATTGATTGAATGCCACAAACTATTATATCCAAATATGATAATATCAATAAGTCCGATGATCTTTATTTTCATAGACGAACTGAATCACATTGTTTATTTGCAATAAATTACCTGTATTATTTTCATTGCTCATTATTGCACAATGATTGTTATACGTTACAGTATAGGTTCATGAAGTGTACCCACATTTTTGTCATTACACTTCTAATGGCAGACAAATATTATGCATTAAGGATTAAAGTAATGGTCCGCTGGGTTATTACTGAAAATCGGTCATTATTCTCAGATTTCATGGCATTATTGCATGTTGTCATACATAAAACAAAAACACATTTTTCATTTTACTATAGATTAGGTTAAAACAACCTTAACAAAACCCTATAACGTTATCAATTGAGATTGAATTTGACAAAACACAATTATATGAAAAAAATTAACATATGTTTATGATATTACATTATAGTCACTATAGCCTATTATGTTTTATTTTATTTTACTCAATGATGAAGCCGTTCCTGTGAGCAAACAAATCATCATAGCTATCACAATTCGTTCTTAAATGAAATAATATCACGAATTCGTTTTGGTACATTTAATTTTACAGTTCCATAAAATATATTGCTTCCAGAGTTCAGGCATGTGCGAAGTATCCGGACAGTCAAGTCTTGCAAACTAGTTGGAGTAGTTACATATGATTTCATCCATGTTATGCAGTCATCACTTGTGAGACCAGATGCATAGTTAAGAATTGAAGTATTAGGTTTATATCCATTCCGTACTAGAACACCGAGCAAATATATAGCCAAATCAACATGTTCTTTAGCTATCACGCGAAGCTGGTCTTCAATCATAGAATGTTGTTTTAATATCGATTTAGTTCGCTCTTCGACATGAACCGGAAGTTCAAATGATGTATCCAAATATGTCAAGAACAGAGGCAAACATACGGTTGCCTCGGTGACTAGCTTAAATGTTGTTGTATACCAAACCTTTGGACATTTTAATGGCGTACTAATTACGCGTTCCATCGCTTTTCCCCAAAAATGAGTATCTTGAAACTTTCCGCCACATCTCCCTCCATAAATCAGTAGTCTCTCCAGGATTTCTGGATTTGCCACATCGATCGCTGTCAAAACAGAACTAAGGTTAATATAACTGTGACATTTAACTAATGCATCCACTGCATCCAATCTCTGATATCGAATGGCATGATCCAATGCAAATCGATTGCATTTCATTGTCCCTCTATAATTGATGTTCGCACCCGCGTCAAGCAAACTTGAGATCGTTTTGGCAGGATCTGTATTATCGATTGTGCATAAATGAGCCAGATGCAAAGGTGGGCATCCTATTTTCTTGTGCGGCCAATTCGGATCAGCACCATGAGCAAGAAGCACTGAAACACATGCCATGTGTCCCAACCACGTGGCCTTGTGCAACAGGTGCTTTCTGTTAAGGTCAGATGAGCGAATGCCGTAATCCACGAGAATAGTATTGAGCCTATCAGGACAATCATCATCTATGGATTCTTCTAATTTTGATAACAGGGTATCCGTTAATCGTTGCCCAGTACAGCTATGTAATCCTGCCATATTTCTTTTTGTCACCTCTTCTTATACCTTTGCAGTAACACGCTGTGAGATAACATTTTTCTCATATCGCAAATAATTTCATACTGGTTTTGTAAATATTATTTTTAATATAATTCGTAAAATAAATCATTTCATATTCAATAATCTGTATATGTATAGTAATTTATCATATGCCTACAGACACATCAGTATTGCGCAAGCACAATGAGATGCTACCAATAAAATCAATTCAAATCACAATTTTGCTTTTATATGTCCCATTTGAATTGCAGATTTTTATCGATCTCGTTGTTCCTCTGTATTGGAAACAGCTGCAGACGAACGGCAAATTTCAATCGATTCTGAAACCAAATAAAACATTAAATACATAAAATGAGAGCTGATAGTATTTCTGAAATGTAAAAAAAACTGTTATGAAAGAATAGTTTTTAGATTGCAGTTATATTTTTTGGGATAATGCTTTTAAATTAAATATATTTTTAAACTTAATGGTTATATGCAATGATAAATAAAGTCCCGTTTGACTATTTACATGAATGATAATTTGTGTTTGTTTGAACTCAAGAAGAATACATTTATTTCGCATGCGCTAAACTTTTGAGGTCATTTAGAATTTTGAGTATAATGATCTAATAACGATTGCTTAAATTTTTAATTAGAAAACCTATGCATTCACTGAAAACAGAAACCCAAATTTGAACAAAGAAGGAGGGTGGTCGAACAATTAATCAAATGAGCAATGATACAAATGATTCATAACCTTAACTAATTATAACATTGATTAAATATGATGCCGACACACGAAAATGACTTAAATGACGTAATATTCAGATTTATTTCCCTTAATTTTGTATTGAAAAGCAAATTTACAAGAATTCAGTGGTACGAGAACATTTGAATGATAAAATGAAGCGCACTTTACCTTAGTTTATTTTTGAAAGGTTGTTTTGATTGGAGATGAAATGGTAAGTTATTAAATCTGTAGCTCTTAAGCTTGTGTCCATCTCTAATGACCAGTTACCAATTGTAATGCATTTGTCCTTTTTTCAATAGTTAATGACGTGTATCAGCTGCATGACATTATCTGTAATTAGTGAAAAAGTAGATCATTCGACTTAATATTTTCTCACATAGGTTGACACATATGTTTACTCATACCTCCACTTTAAAGCTGTTAATAATAAGTATTTGAAAATAAAATATTGTATTTCTTAACAGCAATCAGCAACAGGTACATTTGTTTGCATAATATAATAAGCATTTGAAAATATTGACTATACTATTGGCCCACGAACATTCGAAATTGCACACCTTTGAGAATTTTAAGTGACTCCAAAGCACTTCATTAAAAACGACCATATAAGAAATACAATGAAAATTTAAAAATTCAACATCGATACCTGATTTTTGATGCAACGTAAATGTTACTGTATCAAAGTGTTGAAAAACGTAAAACTTATAGATATGCAATTTTTTAAATGTCAATTTCAAATACCCATGCCAATGTCTGTATAAGGCCATTAAAACCTTTACCTTTTGCGATATTAACTTCTAGTGTTATACAATGTATATGAGTTTATAGGGTCCAGGATATAGGAGTATTAAGTGAAAAATGAGTGGCAGACCATTCGTTTCCATGGACACCTATTTCAAATAAAAATGTTAATCTGAAAAGTCAATCAACCTTTCGAATAATGCAGAGGATGTTTGCCTTTTATTATTACCCTATAAGGACTTAACTGAGAGGTTGTACAGAAATGGAACAATTGTCAATAGAGGTCAACAAGGCACATATGAGCAATATGAACGATTGAAATTGTGAAAGTGTGGCTATTTCCACAACGTGTGTCATAATTGCCTAAACTCTCAAATATATTTTCATCGTTTGTTGGTGAGCTGAATATTGTCTAATTTATTCTACAGACTGTTCCAATAAGTGACTAACTTGGATAATCGAAACAGATATCTTGCTCTAACACCGAAATTGAAATGATAGGCTGCGTCCCATAAAATTATATGAATGCGAGCGAGACATAAATGTTGATGTTGTTTCGCTTTAGCTGGACACACAAAAGTGTTAGTTACAAATGAAATCATTTTCTTATTAGACAACAAATATATACAAAGATTCACATAATCTGTTGACGTTTATAGCTAAACAATTCCATTATCTTAACGGATCAAATATTTTTGAGCAGAGGTATTTGTTTTATATGTTTCTGTTAATGCACGACAAATAATTCTTATTATGCGGGGTATTCCAAGAAGAGCACCCCACGAGGTGTCCTAAAAAAGGTGTTCCTTTTCAAAATTGATCTAGCTACAAACTTTCGAAAAATACGATCTAGCTACAGGAATTAAAAGGATAGCTTTTACAATAATGGTCTATTTTTTTACGAATCGATTCGTATATTTTATTTTCATTATATTCAGAAACATAAAGCTCGGTGTTCTAAATGGAAATGTTCTTAAACATTTGTATTACATGTATGTATTTCGACTTTTCACTTTTTCCAAAAGGTGTTCCTTTCCTGATTCTAGCTGCCTAGATGAGCGCAATGAGGCCAGCTACCTACAAAAATAGAACGCCTTTTGAAAACATTGTTCTTCTAATTTTGATCATCTATTTTATATTTCAATATATCAATCGGTTTTATGCTCAATTTAGCGTTTTCCAAGAATTTGGTCGTGGGGTGCTCTTCTTCCAACTATCTATCATTTCCAATGTTTGTTCGGATGAAGGGCACCTCACGACATTTTTTTTTCAAATAGTTGTTAAATCAACTTAAAACAACGTTAATGTTTTTGAATATTGAAATTTTGCAAAAAGGTGTTCCTTTTTTCCAAGCCAGCAGGGCTGTTTCTCCTTTTCTAGCTAGCTTGGAATAGAAAAGGAACACCTTTTGCGAAAATTGAAATGTCGAATATAACCAAATTACATATCATATCTTGCAAATTACGGTTTATTAGACAATTGCAAGCAAGTTTAATCATTTTAGAAATAATAATTCTCACTATTTATTATGAAATTATATATGAAATTATATGGAAATTAAGAAATTATCAAAAAAGGTGTTCCTCAAACTACTCAAATCTCCAAGCTAGAATGAAATTTCTCAAAATTTCCAAGCCAGCTGAAAATTGGTGGGGAACACCTTTTTTGAGGAACAGCTCGTGAGGTGCTATTCTCGGATGTCAACTAAGGCTAGCTAGCACAATGAGCAGATCTTAGGGTTTCGTATTTTCCCCTACCCCTTGCCTGATTTTTATACAATTTCTTAAATAATAGATTTTGAACTTATAGGGGCAAGTTTAAGGAATCGCGTTACCATTATTAAATTAAATTATTTCGGGAGTGATACTTTTTCGTAGTTTCAAAGCAATAAAAATATGTGTATTTACCGCAGCAATATACTTAAATATATGTTCTTCAAAATCACAACATATTATCTTACTACTTTTCTCTCATTTCGATGTGAAATGGTGTCCAAATATTCCCATTCTTAGCTTTATCTGCTTCATAATTTTTGACAGCTGTTTGTTTACAGTTTTATAAAACTAACACAGCTGTAAAGCCAATTATGTGTAACCCGTTGCCGAGCAAGTGCATGTTGAGATTTCGGGAAATAATGTTGTAATTTATAGGCCTTCACTTGGGTGAAGTGTTTTGATATCTTATCTGCTATATTTGAAATGACACGGGACTCTGTAATTAATATAATCGAATTTAAGAGACGAGAAACGTATTTGTTTTCCTTGGAAACCGAGTGGCGGAAGCGGAAACCTGAAGGTCGAAAGGAATTGTGGGTTGAAATTCCTAGCAGAAAATCAAAACAAGTTTCATTTAGTTACTTTTTAACGAATTCTCAGGATTTAAAGGATAGTTGATCACTGTGGAATATTGTTATTTGCTGAAAAACTTTTAAATTAGGATAGATTATTAAAAATCATAAAAATGGGCGACTCAAAGATCGACCCGAGCGTTGTAAAGAAAACCCAAGACATGCTGGGAAAAATCATCAAAAAACCGCCTCTGACAGAGAAACTTTTAAGCAAACCACCATTCAGATTCTTGCACGATCTCTGCACATCTGTAAGTAATCATACCGATATTTTATGCGATTTTAATAGTTCACTATTAGGGATATATGACAGACAGAAAGCAAAATGCCTCGGAATTCGCCGCCAGGCTCAAGGCAATGGGCCTAGAAAGGCCGATTAAAAGCAGTTGATAGCAGTCGTGATCATGTCTTTATGGCTTGTCGACTGATGCAAATTAAAAAAAAAATATATATACAAAGAAATCATCTCATTGATCTAGGTCAACAGATTTTGGCCGAAGATTTTGAAAAGAACCTCACCATTTAACCTTTACTTAAAAGCAAAGTTTTGTCTAATGATTCATCTTGTAATTTTGTATATCTGATCTGACTGTCACACACCGATTTTGGTTTGAAATTTTGTGTTCTAATAACTTACATTTTTTCAGGTTATAAAAGGCACAGGTTTTATGAAGGGACTGTTCACAGACAGCGAAATGAACTCAGACAATGTCAAAGACAAAGACAGCAAAGTTGCATTTCTACAGAAAGCGATAGACATAACATGTAAGTATTAAGTTACTTCTAAGATCGATAGTACATTTCATTGAAACTCACATCATAACACTGAAAACTTATTGAATCACAATTATGCTCCAAGTTATATTTAGAGTTAATTTATTAAATTAATTAAGATTGACAAGTCTTGTGATTTATATAACACACATAAAACGTTGCTCATATCAAAGCGTGTTGCAAGTAAAAACATATGTGATTGTTATCAAAAGCGCACTTTCGTTCTTTTGTTCGTATCAAAGCTTGTCGCAAGTAAAAACATATATATTTGTAATCATAAGATCCTTGATTTTCTAGTCTTTATCATTTCGTTCCTTGATTTTCTAGCACTCGTATTGGGACGATCATTAGCGGCCAAGCCCTCCAAAATTGTTGCTGGGCATGAAGCCGACAAAACAAACGAATGGCTTCAGGCATTAGCTGAGGCTATCAATAAGAAGGTTTGAGTTAAAATCTGTCAAAAGCGGTTAAAAAAGCAACATTTCTAATAACAAATAATCTCTATATACCCAGTTCTTGAGATCTGGACGATGACAACCTAAGACCTGAAAACCAAAGACCTCACAAATAATTTGTAATTAGAAGTATAAAAATCCTTTGAAAATAGTCTAAATTTTCCACAAATATATTGGGCTTAGCAACTTAGAAGTCATATTTCTTTCGAAAGATTTCACACAACTTCTGAAAATAACAAAAACTGTTCAAGTAAAAGTTACAAAGATGAGTTCACAAATAATGTGATATATTGAATAAAATTATCAAAGCGTATAGCTAAAAATGCAACAAACATATCCTTTTACCTCTTTCTGTACGCTCACCCAGGTGGACAACGACGAATACGTTAAGAAAGTGTTGACGGGAGATATGAGTGCCCCGGCAGAGAAATCGTCAAAAGAAAGACCGGAAAAGAGCGAGAAACGCGAACACAGAGAAAAGAGTGCTGATCGACGTAAACGGGTATGTTTGAACGGAGGAAAAAAAAAGATACGACACGGATATAAAATGTATATACATGTATTTTTGTTACATCTCAGCCTTCTTTGAATACTTTATTGAGTTTTATTTATGATTTATCTTGATCTGAATGAGAAATTTAGTTTGAAATTTGGTTAACAAAATAACATCTAAAGTATTTAATAATAATTTTGCATGTATTCACATTTCCCTACAGGGTTTAATAGGGTGCGACACAGGTTTTGCTCAGCTGATAGACATCGGTCTATTAGATTCTGATTTTCAATAGACCGAAGAAGACCTTAATAGACCGGAAATGAACGATTATTATTTAAATGTGTAGGAGAGGATTTAACCATTAAATTCGTACATAGTTCAAATTCACACGTTTGATGCTAGGCAAAGGTGTACTTTACCAACGTCATGAAAAGTAACACTAGCGTGGGAAAAATGACATAAGCCATCAGGGGGTTTCCTAGAAATTCTCGAAGGGCGCCATTTCACAACATATGGGCGCCCATGTTATGATGGCGAATTGTACTCCTGAACTTAATAGACAGTATATACACCTGTATATATAATACAAAAACAAACGTCGTTTAACATGTATTGTTTATCGGTAAAAATACTTGGTGTCTTCAACATCAACTTAAAAAGAGGCGAGGACCGGCATTATTGGTTATATAAAAGAAACAAAAATATTAGAGTGTTCTATATTTACGCTATATTGCATCATTGTAATTATAAAGGTAACCATTATCATCGAAAGGGCTATAAAATTAGCATGATTTGAAAGGAAGTTAGGTATTGAAGGGACCTTTGAATCATGCATACTGCTTGAACTTCCGGAACTCAAGAGTAGCATCGACACAACTACATGTATAATCATGTGGTCGCGCTTGTGACTAATGACTTGCTTAGACACAGCTCTTAACATCAATATTTTAAAGTACAAATACAATCAGTCTGGAAAACAGAACTTCTTCTCTGTGTATGATTTGTCGGTTTTCGATATGGTTTTAATGAATATTTGATCAATAATGGGTAAAATTCAAAAGTTTATTAATGCTCTGTTCCAATTTTTATGGCGCCATCGGGCGCCCTGACCTTTGATTTAGGGCGCCATTTGAAAACTTAGGGCGCCCATGGCGCCTGGCGCCCTCCTAGGAAAACGGCTCGATATTCAACATGAAAGTTACATGTTAAATGCGAGCGCCGATGGCGCTAGCGCAGTTTTTTTAACCTTAAGAAAATAAATGCCTTTTGTACAATAATATTATCATAAAATTGTCATTCGCTATAGCGCCAGTGTCGTCTCAAATGACACTCGTCTGGACAAAATGACGGACGCATATGCGTCCGTGCGACCGCTCAGGTAAACCCTTGCTTAAGTATGAGTCGGTGGTCTGAGTGTGAAATTCAAAGTAAAATTCGAGCACTGACGATCGGATCTACCAGTGGTTTAAAATAAGTGTGTTTTGCCATGCACATACATCCATGTACAATGTATATTGCTTCTTAGATTGAACCATCTTCACATTACATTGAAAATAAAACAGATAAAAAGGTAAAAGAGTAATTGCAATCCTTCAAGTTAAGACGGGTTTTGGGAAATATTCCTAATAGACACCGGTCTATTGGATTTCACAATCTAACAGACCGAGCCAATTTTAAATAGAATTGTCTATCGGTCTATCGCTTATGTCGCACACTGCAGTTTAATATTATAATTAACAGCCTCTTATACTAAAACATTCTTCCTTTTGTAAATATATATACTTTTTACGTGTCAAGTTTCGCTGCTCATATCAGTTTTCATTCGTGTTTCAGTTTTTACTATGTCCAAATTTTGTGAATTTTGCTTTCTTATCGTTCACTAACACCTATTGATTTATGCCTGAACTTACCCATTTAAAATCTGGCTGCTCTCAGTTGAAAACGATTTTACCTTCTTTTAATCAACATTTGTTTTTATCGTCACATGTTAAAAAGCCTCCAGCTTCAAACAAAAAGGACAAAAGCCCCAGTTCTAAAAAGGAAACAAGTTCGGGTTCGAAAAAGGATCTTACTCCTCCAAAATCCTCTTCTAAGAAAGACGTAACCAAAGGGGCTACACCAAAACGAAAGCCCAGGGTATTGTAACTCATCAATATATAAGCATGGCTATTGTTCTTTAGTCAAGGTCTATATTTTTCATGTTTATCGCATCCGAGTACCGCTGTTCTATTCTGTTGTCTGTCTTCAATATTTAGTTTAGTCATTGCATTATATAACGTATCTTGATATTGTGAATACTGTTGTTCTTTTATTTAAGGGATACTGGGATGGAAAGGGGTGATTGATAGAGGGGTGGGGGTTGGGTATTTGGAGTGGGTAGTTGTTATTGAATGGTTTTTATGATTGGGGATGCTGGTGTTAGGGTAAAGGTTAGGGGAAGGTTCGATGCAAAAAGTTGAAGGGGGCGAAATCGTTCTATTTAAGGGGATCAATTTCAAGCTAGGCAATACTTTCACAAACTTTCACAGTTTAATATTATTCTCAATATTTCTAAACTTTTACATTGCCTTCATTCTATGCTTCTTCATTTATGGTTTGAAGTGAATTTCCAAAAATATATATATATATACATTTTGCACGATGAATAATTCAAATATCTTGCTTTATCTGAACGATTATCCCTTTTTTATCGTTAGATTATTATTTCTTAACTTATCCGGTCGTATGTTTTTGGTCGTCTTAAACGTCTCCATGTTTTCTGAATATTGATAACTTCTTAATTGTGAAATACATCAAGAGGGCTTATATTATCAATGCGAATGTGCCATCTGTAGTCCTTGAAAACATCTTCATAATTTTGGTTGTTCGTATGTTGTTTTTCATGTTTATTTTTCATAAGCTTAGTTAATGTTTTAGCAATCAAGAAATGTTCATAAATTTTAAAGGTTTTATTATATTTTTATGGATATCATATGTAAATATCACACATATTCATGTTTATTTTCTGTAAAATATTAACTCACCATTTTCTACAGCTTTACTAATCATCTAAAGCGTTATTCATGTATGTATTGTATTTCTCTTAATACTCCTTACATATACAGTAGACTCTTGTTAAACAAGAAACTCGTTTTATCAAATAATATATGACACAATGGGCGCATAACGTCAACAACTGTGAGACAGGACGGGCGCATTCAGGCCGAAAGTTGTGCGACATTTGGTAAAATTGTGCGACATTTTCCACAGTCGCACAGGTAGATAAATCCCTGAGAAGGTCTTAATGAAATATGAATCGATTGTCAATCAGAACTGATTTGCCTTGTCCTAACAGATTTCGATTAACATGAGTCTACTGCATTAAACATTTACCACCGTCTCACACCTAAAACTCAACACAATATTAACAAACCCCCAATCTCCCGATTATATAACGAACCCTCTCATACCCCTTATATCAACCCATAGTTCCATACCATGTTATCAATCATATATCATCCCCATATCTTCATATACATTCATCCCAGGACAAAGACGACGATCGCGACAAAGACCGAGACAAGGATCGCGAGCGACGTCATCGCGACCGGAAGGAGAGAGACGGAAGCGCGCGTCGCGATGGAAGCGCACATGACCGCGACCGGAAAGAGAAATCGCGAAGCAGCGACAAAGACCGTGATCGCGAACGGTCGCGTAAGGTTAGCGGACGGTAGAACGTTGATTGCATTTCATGAAAATGTACGGGATTTCCATGGGGTTTGCAACATGTAACGATAATTCCAAAACGTGCTATAAGACACGAAGCGACCCTCACAAGGAGAGGGGGCTTAATAACGCTGATTACTTTCCATGAAAAGTATTGGATTCTCATGGGTTCAATAACATATTTATTTCAACGATATAATTACATAATCGATTTTATATATTTGTTAGATATACTAATACGAGTTTATGCGTGGCAACATGAAAACGCTATGTTTGAGCATGTTTTTCACAGACAGGTCTTTGCTATATTATTAATTTGTACCGGTCAACTGTTTGAATAATAACGACTATCTTTAACTTTTCGTACAATTTGTAGGACGACGATCGAAAAGATCGACATCGAGATCGCGAAGACCGACACAAAGACCGAGAAGATCGACATCGCGACAAAGACAAAGATCGACGGCGGGTAGGTTGCAAAAATAAATTTCCCGCTTACTTCCTGAACAAAATATATATATATACTATAATGATAATAAATCCCGCTTACTTCCTGCATTGTTTGGATTTTCACATTTGTCTTGCATTTATTTCAATGAATCATATTTTCGATCAATTGTTTTTTTGTTTGGTAAATATTTTCACGGGGAAGGGATAATTGTTTTCTTTAGATGCGTTATATAAACATGCACATAAAAGGGTAGTTTTTTTGTGCTTGAAAGTTCGAAATCAGGCCAGCAACCATTATTGTACTTTTGTTTGATTTTAAATTGATGGACAATTTTATGTTGATTACCCTTAAAAGGATTATTTCGATTATAATATTCATGTGATTCAAATTTCGATACGATTTTATTTCTGTATTCAATCTTTTATGAAATATTTTGTTTAGTAAAACTAGGCTTTGTTTTTGATTTGACCGATATGCCAACGAATATAAAATTTAAACATAATAGAAATTATAATGATAGCCGATATTAAATTCTAGACACAATATTTACTTTTTTTATCACATACATGTTTCTGAATTATATGGAATGAAATGAGATTGCATGCGCAATATAGATCTATTCTACAGTGTAGCGGTGTTTTAGTTAAGGCCGAGGTAAAGCAGAGGTTAAGAAAACATACATTTTTCTGCATGTAATCTTTGCTCGCATTTGGCTTTGAACAACACGAATAAAAAATTAATACAAATTAAATATTTGCATTCTATCACAAATTTCCATTGCTTTTTATGAACTGCCCATAAAATGAGATTTCTCTCCAATTGATTCGCTTGTTGATTGATTTGCACGCCTTTTTCTCCCGCATTTTTCAGCGAGACGACGAAGAAGAAAACAAAGAGAATAAAGGAGACAAAGGTGGTGATGGCGAGAATGAGGTACGTCATTTTGACGTCATTGATATTTGTGCTTTGACGTAAAAAGTGATAGGTGTTTTTTACGTCATTTATTTTTGTGTTTTACGTAAAAAAGAGGCATTAATTTGACGTCATTGATACATGATTTTTACGTAAATATTGATTGACGTTGTTTTGACATAAAATCGTAAAAAATAGGAGATGTTATTTTGACGTCATTTATAAACATTTGTGTTGAAGTATACACATTTGAATAGACATACAACATACTATAAACTGTTTCCTTACTTGATATGCTGATTTTAAACGCACTGTGTTACAAGTAAAGATTTTATTTATCAAACCACCGAACTAGCGCTATTATTAAGAGGATACGCTTTTGGTGGTATTTTGCTGAAGATTGAAGAAGCATATTGCATGTACAGATAGTGCTTGTCCGTAGTATATATTTGACATTATTGTAAATCGAAAATCGTTGCTTGTAACTGAATTTTAAAGGATCGAGTGAAAATATTTTATCAAATATCAATCTGCGACATTCAGTGAAACGAGTAGCCTGGTACTTTGTAAATTGAATTTGGAATAATAATTTAATTATTAAATTAATTATTTGATGTCTCAAATGTCAAGCGTTATAACCTTATCTGTTGTACCAATCTCTACCATTATTTAAGAATATAAAATAAAGGAGTAATGTATCTGTTATACTTATTGGATATTATACATGTTGCAATGTGTTTTACAATTCGTGCTAAATTGTTGCTCATTTTAATCGAATTCGCAAAGTTATCGAACAATTAGAAGTATATAGAAAAACGCACATCATTTTTTACATTTTATTTCTCAAACTCTTAGTGATATCAGTTTATAGAGTAGACATGTAGCTTTGACTGTTTTCGTTTGTCGATCACTTTTTTGAAACTAACCAATCCGAACGCGTGTCGTGAATTGATTGACAGGTCGGCAAGAGTAGATCCTCCCACAAATCTAGTAAGTACCGCCCACCTCCTTGTTATATGTCACGTGACGTATATGACTAACCGTCATTGGCTGGTTCGGCACAAGTCTTTTCAACTGCTGTGTAATATATGCTTTACTAAAACTCTTAACTTTCAGCTTATTTGTTTTCCAGCTTGCTCATATCAAATGTTTGTCTATATGTCCGTCTGATTTGTGTTTGTACATTATGCCGTACATATCTTGATTAACAATATTAATTCGAAAATAGCACGATGTGGGGTGTAAAGAGCTTAAATATTATGTCAATTTGAATTTGTATGATTTCAGATATTGAAATTACTATAATAAAGTTTGACAAAACATTCTTCATTTCTGGTGCAAAAACACGCTTTATCCATGTCTTGCTGCTAGGCTATTAAACATGTGTATCTCCTTTTATCTGGAAACTGATATACAACTGTACATACAAATATTCGGTATCTGTGTTTCAGTTTTTATTTTTGCGTTGATCCTTTGTGTGACGCTTTCTGTAAACGGGCTGTAACATGGTTATTTCATGACCAGACTAATATTTTGTTTCTAACTTTCAAATGTTTATTGATTGACTAGTTATTGTTCAAAATTAATAATGATGAAATATGTTACAGCCTCATCTAACTGGATTTTATGCACATTCTTTCCCTAACATGTGTTGTAAATCATTAATATGTTTGTGTGTCCATTTTCCCCAATTTCCTTGTAATCTTCTCACGCTTACCGCGTAAGAATATTTCCCTTGGTGATTCTGCGCACTACCTTTTGGCTGTGAACTATTTTCAGTCTAAAGACCCGGAAACGCCGCACCGCATGCCCCGTCCCACTTCCGCGAAAGGCGCGCGGAGGCGTCAAACGCACGGTATGGTATAACCACATTCGGAATTCCCCAATATATAACCACATGTGGAAAACCACAATTTATAACCACATTAGAAAAACCCAAATATAAAACCACAATTCCGAAAAGCTGTTGTAAAAATACATAGTATGTTGTTCGAAAATAAGAAAACGTATCTTGTAGCGATTTTAGATGCTAGTACAAGAGCAAATTAAAAGAGTAGTGCATGCAAACTATTTAGCCAACACTCTTATTCTTTCTACACATTACTCACATATCAACTCTTTAGCCTTTTTTCCGTTCCTAAAATGTATCTTTCACTTATGCACGTTACAGATGTACAGATTTTAACAGGTAAAAATCAAGTGAAAAACATTACAACATAGATACATTTAAAACTAACCGAGAATCTTAAGGTGTTTCTAACAAGCTTGTCTCGTGTTATACTAATACAAGTGGTATCGAGATACTTTTATTTAATGTTTATTTTCTTCACTTGCTTATCAGATAGTGTCATATTATGCACATGAACTGCTTCTACGAATTTTGTTCTTTCACTTCTTATATCCTATTTGCATTAACGATATTAATTGATCCAAAGCTTATTTTTGAAACATATTTTATAATTATTTTCTTAAACGATACTTGTATTTGAAGTTATAGATGTATAAAAAAACTTATTTGAAATGTAAAGTGTGTTTGGATTGTTTTCGATTCCTTACTGAGATGTACATATTTGCTCAAATGAACGATATATGAATTGCCTAATTGCTGGTTTTGCTGCAGGGCTCGTAAGCAAGGTTGCACAAATTTGGATTTATGTTACTGATATTGCTTGTTATAATATCCGTGGATTGCATCTTCTTAGTCATTAATTAAACATCTAGTAGACTATAGTGATCCAACAAAATAGGCGACCCCTAAAATCTGTCAAAATTATTGACTATCCTAGGTGACATACTGGTACATGTATGAAATATACAAAGAAACTAAAAATATATAAAAAGGATAAAAAGGGAGGTTGCATGGTAAAACGTCTGTCAACCTTGCTGCGAGCCCAGAATTCGGCCTTTTGCTCATGTGTTGTTTTATTTTTGGTGCCGCGTGCTTTTAACGGCTTGTTGTGTGTTGTTGTGTCTTTGCAGGTCGCTCCCGTGGTAAAGATCTTAGTGACGATGAGCGAACTAAGGGTAAGAGGAAAGATTTGAAAATGATAAATTTGATTGAAAATGTTGCGCTTTGGGAAACTTTCAAAAAAGAGAATATGGTGGAGGTATCGCCTATTTGTTACGATCCATTTTTGGAAAATTAAGGATGGGGGCAACGGTCAAACTGCTACACAGTATTGCACGATTGAATTAAAATTACCTATTCTTTAAAACTATTCAAAATAAACATCAGGCTTAATAGAATGGGCTAGTAATGCTTTTCAAATAAACTGATAAAAAAGTAATTATTAGGAAACCAGACCTGAGATAATCACTTTGAAACATATCTTTTCGAGGTTCGAAATAGCCTATGAATAACTATAATCATTTTTTGTTTACAAGCATGTATTTAACCAACTTCTTTTCAAAGGTCTTACGTTTCTATTTATTCCTCAAGCTGGTTCCGTAGAAAACGTTATAATAATTATTGTGTTGTTATTTTCTTTCAGAGGAAGAGCCGAAAACTGAGTCGACTATGAACGGACA
>LQRL01180155.1:6878-17785 GCA_001703475.1 Hydroides elegans | reverse complement strand
ACACTTCGGCCCCTCGTGAAAAGACACTTCGGCCCCTAGCAAAAGACACTTCGGCCCCTTGCAAAAGACATTTCGGCCCTTTTCAAAAGACACTTCGGCCCCTCAATTTCGGCCCCTACCACTTCGGCCCCTTGGCCAAAACATGATATTATACAGTTGTTCATTCAAATTAAGCTATGAAAATACTTAATCTGATTGATCTATTCATCTAAATGGAATGAAAATGTAATCGGAGTAAAACAACAATCTTCGAGAATGTTTAAATGAGTGTCATAGCAAACATATTGAACATGATTCACAATATGATTACCCATCCATCCCACCCCGCGTCTTATAATTACCAACCAAAGCTGAAACTTTACTAAAATGCCAAAAAATCCTAATCATCAAGTATACGACGAAAGGCAGCACCATAGTGATATTTTGAAATTCCTTTTAAAGGTTATATATAGGAGATCAAATCTTCTAAATTCTTTAATATATTACGATAAATGTATATTGTGCAAAATTTTCAAATTGATAATCAAGGGTACGAAAATATGTAGTTTGGTAGCTTTTTTTCTCAATATTATTGTTTATATTTTATTGAATTAAATGAAGTTGGTGGTGTATTTATGAAAATTTCATACTAAGTTTATTTGTTTCGTTTTTTTTTATGAAAGTGAAATTCAATATAACAAGCATAGACATATAATGTTTAATATTTTGAGTTTATTTTGAGTTTATTATTTATGAAATTTACTTTCTATAACATTTATTGAGTTGACACTTTCAGGGTTGATTATTTGATCAATAGCAAGTGCGTCACTTAGGTGCCCCTTATCGCGCTAACTAATCCCTCATGTCACACCCCCAAGTCTCCTGAGCTGACACTTTCAGTGTGCATAGACAATAGCAAGTGCGTCACAGTCTTTCACATAGAGCCACACTATCACATTGATCCCTCAACCCACACCCTGGTGTCGCCTGAGCTGACGTAATCGCAACTCACATACAGCCATATGTTTAATTGCAATTCATACCGTGAAGTCTCATTGGTTGTATGAAAATGCTCGGGTTTTCATTGGTTTTCGCGTTGGAATTGCAATTGATTCGCGGTCCTATAATTGCGATTCCCCAAATGTAAGTTGTCATACATAAAAAAAAAATTGATGACAAGTCGAAGAGAAATTAATTGGAATTTAACAAAGGATTTTTTTGTTGTTTAATTATGAAGATTTAGCGAGACGAATTTGAACAGGATAACTTGTTACAATGAAATAATCAAAATAAACTAGTGTTTTATAAAAATATTTTTACAATGCAGTGTATAGCTTGTAATTCGGATATTAAAAGCAGGCAAGAAGTAGTTAAGTGTTTATCATGTAAAAAACACCAACATAGAACATGTGGAACTGGAGTTTCTCAACGTCTTTTCCGTGAGGCAAAACGAAGTGAGTATATATTTTTTTCAAATGATACTAAGAATAAAAATTGGGATAAACATAAATATAACGCGTAACGGTGCTATTATAGAAACCGGTATATTCTGTAATGAAGTTTAAAAGCAGTATATTCAAATTTATAGAAAATTATGTAAATTAAAACTATGGATTAAGCTGTAAAATAATTAATGAGTCGTTAAAATGTGTTGCCTCCACCGCGCCTATCGGCTAAGAGGGGCTATTAAAACTGGGGTAAAATTGAATTATAGGCGTTATATTTCTAGAAATTTAATAATCGCGTAAACCATTAGTAATGTATGTTATTTTTTCACAGATGGGACAGAAATTCGGTTCCGTTGCACCTCCTGTCAACCAACATCAGACGAAGATGTAATGTTCCAGTCGCGAATTTCACTGGAACAGGAGACCGACGCAAGGGAGAAGGATATACGAATGCTACAAGAAACTATACGTCCACATCAACTTCGCATGCTGAAAAACGTTCCCTACGACGGCGACTGTCTATTCTCCGCAGTGATCGAGCTTTTGGATAATCAACAGGGATACACCTCCGTCTCCTTGAGAACCGCTCTCGTAGAATTCATGACAAGTTCAGTAAGTAGATTTTTTTTTGTAAACGCACCCTAATCCCAATCTCCTCCCCCCCCCGGAATCGCGTTGCACACCAACTGCGACTTTTCTCACATACATGAACACGCCCTTTTTTAAATTTTGAGATCTTTCAATAAAAGTTATGTCTTGTGGAAATACATGTGGAAATTATTAAATTCGAGGTGATCAATGTTATGCGTGATCAGCGGATTATGCACTCAGTGTTTATGAAAGGATTTGTGACATCTGTTTTTTCATTGCATACGGTGAGAGCCACGAGCAATAATTTAATTGCAATTAAGAGTCTTTTTCGTCGGGTTCATGAGGGGGATGTTCAAGATGATGTTGGGTAAAACGCGTGACGTATTTCCAACATGACGTCCGATTTTTGTCAAAGTCCACATCCTGTTGCAGATGCCCATGGGCACCGTGGTATCCCCTGATCCCCTTGCTCCTGGAAATTGCCTATGATTTTTACTTATAATGTTTTCAGATAATCAATCTACGTCAAAGTCTACATCCTGTTGCAGATGCCCATGGGCACCGCGATATCCCGTGATTCCCTTGCTCCTAGTATTTGCCTATTATTTTTACTTATAATGTATTCAGATAATAAACATCCTGTTGGAGATTGGGCCGTGGACACAACGTCCACATCCTGTTGCAGATGGCCCCATGGACACCGCCGCATTCTTCGGTTCCATTACTCCTAGTGTTTGCAGATGGACCATGGGTCTTAGGTCTTAATTACACGGTCTATCGAAACGTGGTTTTCCCTATTGATGTATTTACCTTATTTATTCTTATTACGTCATATTTGTATGTTTACATATAGGATTGCTCTGAGGATCTCCGATGTTCATTAGATGAGGAATTCCTAGGGGAACTCGCAACTCCACATAAAGATGTGCCAGACTCACGTGCCGTGCAGGGTCTCAGTGAGCTCC
Source organism: Hydroides elegans (assembly GCA_001703475.1). Taxonomy (NCBI): domain Eukaryota; kingdom Metazoa; phylum Annelida; class Polychaeta; order Sabellida; family Serpulidae; genus Hydroides; species Hydroides elegans. The sequence goes on along the minus strand of LQRL01180155.1, from coordinate 14,802 downwards.
TGAAACTCTGCGTTGTTGTTCATTCTGCTTCTACCGCCGAGTCCTTTGTAACTACACATGGTGTTGGGCCTCGCATTTTCATCGGGCATGTGACTGACAAGCATTTTGTGCCACTGATCCCCATATTTCAAGGTAAATAGTAATATAAGCTATCCGAAATCAATAATCTTACATAAGTAACTATAGTATAAAACGTTAGAGTATAAGCTATGTCCAAAGACCACATCTTGCTGCAATAAGTCCGAGAGACCTATCCTACCAATTGTAGCCTAATCCTTTTTTTAAAAGACCACATCTTGCTGCAATAAGTCCGAAGGACCTATACTACCCAGCATAGCCTTATCAATATTTTCCAAGATACAAAATCTAGTAAACTTTTCTTTTCAGTTTTAATATTGTTAAAATATAACTTAAAAATGCTTTTAAACTACACTAAAATATGTTTTCAGGAAAACGCAAGATGACACAACCATCAAAGGAATCGGTGAAACGCAAAAAGCCAGAATCGAGCACCGCCCAGATCACGGACGAGAACGAAAGTGCTCATGTGACATTTGGTAATTAATCTCCATACTCCTTTTAAAACTTTATAAAATCTAAAAATATATTTTTTTATTAATTATTTAGTACTATGAGTTTTGTGGTTTGTGATATACGCAGATGCATATAATTATAATAATATTAAGTCACTGGTAAAAAAAAACAAACGTATGAATTATGCTCCCTTTTGTTATTGGTTAGTTTTGATATTGTCTCTGTGGATATATTTAGTTTAATACAATTATATTTAATATTGTAATGAATTTACGCGCGACTGATTTTGTTTTTGTAAATTTACCTAACATTTTCCTTATATATGTTTCTCTAATAAGATGCTGCTCCCGATATTCCATCAAAGCCGAGGGCCGAGAGCACACGGATCTCATGCGAATTCGAATCATCCATGGCTTCGGGTGAGTATATGCATTAGTATTTATTAATTTTACTTCTTATGAATTTTAATAATAATTAGTGATAGTAACACTTGTATATTCATAATAGAACTTAAGAGTACTTTATAATTTTAAAAGGTAATTGTCATTTTGAGTATTTGATTTTAGATACTAATGCTTGACAATTGTCATTGATCTCCTATTTTAGACGACTGTCGTCATTCTTCAGAGGATGTTTCTTCCGACTTCGAACCTCCGCTGCCCCCTTCAACTCTCAACATTGAAGAAGACGTTTCTTCCTATGTTCAACCTGCACCGCCTCCCCCATCACTCATCATGGATGAAGCCTCTTCTGATTCCGAACTGGAACCTGTTTGTTCAGACACATACGCCCACCCTGATGACCCAGATACGGGGGAGCCGGATAGAAACGACTCATCCTTTGACATCACGAGCGCTGCGCCGGTAGAAGAGCCGATCAACAATGAGAGGTAACCATGTGTTTTTTGTTGTCGATATGCCTTGATTCAACCATATCCAGCTGCAATATTAGTGAAAGTCCACATCCTGTTGGAGATTGGGCCGCGGTAACCACGATTTTCCTTGATACCTTTACTCCTAATATTTGTCTATGATTTTTACTTATAATATATTCAGATAACTAATTTTCGTCAAAGTCCACATCCTGCTGGAGATTGGGGCGTGGTTACCACGATATTCCTTGATTCCATTATTATCAAATGTTTGCCCATGATTTTAACCTGTTATGTATTTGGATAATTAATTTTCGTCAAAGTCCACATCCTGTCGGAGATTGGGCCGTGGTAACCACGATTTTCCTTGATCCCTTTACTATTAATATTTGTCTATGATTTTTACTTATAATATATTCAGATAACTAATTTTCGTCAAAGTCCACATCCTGTTGGAGATTGGGCCGTGGTAACCACGATTTTCTTTGATCCCTTTACTATTAATATTTGTCTATGATTTTTACTCATAATATATTCAGATAACTAATTTTCGTCAAAGTCCACATCCTGTCGGAGATTGGGCCGTGGTAACCACGATTTTCCTTGATCCCTTTACTATTAATATTTGTCTATGATTTTTACTTATAATATATTCAGATAACTAATTTTCGTCAAAGTCCACATCCTGTTGGAGATTGGGCCGTGGTAACCACGATTTTCCTTGATCCCTTTACTATTAATATTTGTCTATGATTTTTACTCATAATATATTCAGATAACTAATTTTCGTCAAAGTCCACATCCTATTGGAGATTGGGCCGTGGTAACCACGATTTTCTTTGATCCCTTTACTATTAATATTTGTCTATGATTTTTACTTATAATATATTCAGATAACTAATTTTCGTCAACGTCCACATCCTGTTGGAGATTGGGCCGTGGTAACCACGATTTTCCTTGATCCCTTTACTATTAATATTTGTCAATTATTTTTACTTATAATATATTCAGATAACTAATTTTCGTCAAAGTCTACATCCTGTCGGAGATTGGGCCGTGGTAACCATGATATTCGTCCAAGTCCACATCCTGTTGGAGATTAGTCCGTGGTAACCACGGTATATCCTTGATTCCATAATTTCTAATGTCGGCCTATGGTTTTGATTTATAATATATTCAGATGATAAATATTTGTCGAAGTCTACATCCTGTTGCAGATGGGCATAAATAGCCCTGGTCCGACATAATATCAAATTAATTCCTATCAATTTTCCTGTTTCAGGTCACTGCAAGAGCCTCAGATGTTGTCTTCATCAGAATCCTCAACATCGTCATGTGACATTGAAGAGGAATTCCGCATTCTCCGAGGGACCACAACAAAGGGAAAGGAACTGCTAGTAGATAGAAATGGATATTCATATACTTTGAAGGTATGCGTCGCAAGCGGTATATTTAATATGATGAGCTGCCTTGAGTTAAAAAGGATCAATAACAAATTCAGGACATATATTCAAAGAACAAAAATAAATAAATGTAGAATTTAAAGTCGCCGCCACCATAATTTCACCTCTCTGCCTGAAGTTATGCAAAATCAATTTGTATATATATAAATATATTCAAACGCTGAAAATAATATATAAATTTAGATGTATTAATATAAAATGTTTTTATTTTGTTACGCAGAAAAAGACTGCGGTTGGTGGAAATTGGAGATGCTCGGTGCGAAACAAGACAGTCACATGCGGAGCTACTGTAGTGCAGAAAGGAAAGACGTTTACTGCCGGGAAGCAGCCGCACTGTCATGCCGGTGTTGAAGGTGGTGCTTTGAAAGCGGAAATAGCGTCAAAGGTATTTTTGCATATATCAAATTATAATATGACTATGAAATATATAATAAAATTACTTATATGAGCCATGTATACGATTTGCTCTACCGTTGGGACGCTCTGCAGTAACATGTGGATACCATATTCTACGCCTGCTACCTCTGCAGCAGGATGTGGATGTTGCGGAAAATCTTTGATAAATCTTTCATTAATTTTTCTATCATTAATGTTTCAGGTAAAGAATGAAGCAAAGCGAGACATCTTCAAACCAGCCGGACACATAGTTGAGAGCACGTGTGTTGAGCATAGAAGTTCCAGCGCTCCCATTCCATCGATAGGAAACTTGCAGAGGGCTGCAAACCGAGCTAGAGCCAAAGGCCGTCCGAAGCATCCAAGGAATTTAGATTTCGAGGTAGCTATTTTCTCAATTGTTTATCAAAGGATCAGTGTAAAAATAGAGGCGGGTAATCATTAGATATATCCCTTGGACCTATTGAAGCAGGATGTGGACGCTGAGGAATAGTTAGTTATCCAACGTCCGCAACTATTAAAGCAAAATTGAATCAACCCCGTAGTAATGCACGTTGGACCTAATGCTAGAAATTGTGGTCTTTTTTGTTCCAACATATTATAATTTTAAAGATATTACCGACACAAGCGATAATAACCTCAGGGCATATAAAAAAAATAAAGTACTTCCTGCATTAAGAATGTGGCTTTTGAGAAAGGTCATGATTTTCTATTTTTAGCTCAATACCGAACACATTCCAGACAATTTCCTTCAACACGATATCCGCGTCGGCAGGCATCGTCACCTGGTTTTTTACACGGCTCACCAAATCGACCTTCTCGGTCGGTCTTTGACATGGTACATGGATGGCACGTTCAGGGTTATGCGAGAGCCTTTTCGCCAATTGTTCTCGATTCATGCTTTTGTGAAACGTGAGGGAGCAATCAAGCAGATACCTCTGGTATTTGTTGTGATGTCACGGAGAAAAACGAAAGATTATGTAAAGGTAAATTTTAAAGTATTACTTTAAACAATTTTTATCACGATATGATGGTATTTTTAAAGGGTAAAAAGCGATGTTTGAAAAGGGTAAAAAGCGATGTTTTGAGAAAAACGATATCTATATTTCCGTGAATGATCGCACCGTCCTGTCGCAATCAATAATTTGTATCTGTAAGATTAAAAAATGACGTCAACTTTTTCCGTTTTATCTGACGTCACATTTATTAGTTAACGTGATAGAATTGTTGTCCATGCGTTTCAAGATGAACTAAATGTAAATGTTTAATTTGAAGGTTTTGGAGGCCATCGCAGAGGTCATACCTGAAAGAGAGCTGAAAGCGGCTGTTGCAGACTTTGAAATCGGTAATTTGAATATTTTTGTGATATTAAGGTATTTTATAATTCTATAAAAAAAAAATAAAGATTATTGTCATTATAAATGTGATTAAGTAATAAAAGTACAGGGTAGTGAAAATGACTAATATGATAACTATAACTTATCGAATTTTCTTATTCAGTTTATTATTCATTCAGTTTTATTCATAGGACTTTGGAAGGCATATCGGAAAGTGTTTATTCATTTCTAAATCTTTTTTTTATTGCAGGACTTTGGAAGGCGTTTCGGCAGGTGTTTGGTACAGATATCCTCATCAAAGGCTGTAACTTCCATTGGTCCCAAGCTGTTTACAGAAAGGTGCAAGAGTATGGACTCAGCACAGCATACAGCCGAAATATGCCCACGCAGAGGTAATCATTCTCATATCTAGATTTATGACTTTCTGTCCCACTAAAATATTTAGTATTGGTAGCCACCAAAAATAATATTTTAAATAATAAAAATTAATGTGATTTTTATAAGAAATATTTCAATTATTAATCAGAATAAGGCATAATATTCAAATATTTAATCTTTTTATGTTTGGTTGCATTTTTGCAATATATACATATATATAAGTTTTGTTTTGATAGGCTCATTCGCAAAATTTTTGCGCTTCCGTTCCTGCCGAAAAATCACATCGAACCCAGTTTTGAGCAGCTGCAGAGCCAAGCAGAAGACATTCCAGGCTTGAAGAATCTATTCGACTATATAGAGAAAACATGGATGTCATCGTCAACATGGATGCCGGAAGATTATTCGGTGTTTGGTAGGCCAATCCGAACGAATAATGATGTCGAAGGTTGGCATCACCGCTTGAACACACGAGCAGGAGGGTCGAACCTGCACCTGTACGTGCTGATCTCTCTGCTTCACCATGAAGCCGATGCTGCTGCGCTCCATGTTCAGCTTGTGTCCGAAGGAAAACTCCGACGCCAACAAAGAAAACAATATCAGCAAATGCAGGGAAAGGTTTTGGCTATCTGGGATGAATATAGAGAAGGCAACATGACGGCATCTAGCCTTCTCCGGGACATTAGTCGCATTTATGCACCACAGTGTTCCCTGAAGTAGATTTGTTATGTAAACGCTCCAATGAAAGAGATTCGAAACGATGTGATAACAATATTTTACATAGTATTGCTTTAAAAGTTGGTTCATTGGGTAAGAAATATTTAATGAACGCTTAATCTATTTTCATCAAAAAATACTTTTGATTGATAGGCACATGCTTAATTGTCAATAAGCTACCTCAAATATAGTTGTTTCAAGTAGTAATAACTGCAGATGTAAAGAAAATGTAATATTGAAAACGAATACAAACGTAAGATCTCGCCAACTCAATTTAACGCATTTGTTGCTGATATTGGAAAATGAATTTGATGATTTCTTTTTGTGAATACGTAGTATAGACAAACCATTTGACGCGTGAAAGTAGAATAGACCATAGGAATTTTACGAACTTTTTATTTGGATACCCGTGATACCGATTAAATGAATAACAAGGTTATTGGTGTGAATGATATTGTATTTATTGATAGTCCCATGCGTTATTGTCACGAAGTCTTCAGCTGACCCATTAACCTATGCATATTTCATGTGAAGACGTTTATCATTTTTGTGAAATAAAAAAATGTGTGAAAAAACTGTGGTTTCATTCATAAAATATTGAGGGACCGAAGTGGTGAGAACAAAAAATTAGGGGCCGAAATGGTAGGGGCCGAAGTGGTAGGGGCCGAAGTTGAGGGGCCGAAGTGTCTTTTGCGAGGGGCCGAAGTGTCTTTTGAAAGGGGCCGAAGTGTCTTTTGCTAGGGGCCGAAGTGTCTTTTCACGAGGGGCCGAAGTGTCTTGACGAGGGGCCGAAGTGTCTTTTCCAAAAAGGGCCGAAGTGTCCAATCGGGGCCGAAGTGGTAGGGGCCGAAGTGGTAGGGGCCGAAGTGTCCAAAATTCCTTCATTTCATAAAACACAACACCAAATAAAAATCGTAAAATGTCAAAGGCTAAATAACAGAAGGTTCGATCGGTTTATTGCGGCGAAAATAGCCTTTTGAAGCATATAATGTCTTTTGAAATAGTTTATGCATGCCTTAAATTTTATTTTTTCATTATTTTAGAATAGGTACATTATTCAGCTTAACACCTGCTGCACCATTATTTCAGTCCCGAAAAACAGGCGGTTGATAAATGATGATTATTCAAAATACACGGGGGTCTAACTGTCGGCCTGACCGGTTTATTGCGGGACGCTATAATTCATTGAAAATCAGTTTGTATACTATTATCGTCATAAACCCAATGAAACAATAATATATACATGCAATTTAGTAAACAACTTGCTATACCAGTTGACTCCTCCACCCTGAAATGAGCCATAATCGCATTTATACGGGGTATTTACTGCTTTATTAAGACACAAAGAAAATTCACTATACCTGCCAAAGAGTGTCTCGTAACTAGGCAACACCTGTGCTTTCAAAACAAGTATCACCCCCAATAGTTGAAACTCAAATCATATTGTTCAGATACTTTGATTATTAAGTCAGTTAATGCAATAACAGTATTGGTTGATATTCGTAATGAGTAACATGTGTTCTACATATTCAAATACTTATATTATATGTAAAATCGGCAAATACATGTATATTATATGAACATAATGTAAAAAAGCTTAGAAAAGAGAATAACGGGTCTACTTATATAAAAAACAGTGTATTTAGAAGTTTTTGTTTATAATGAGACAACACTGAATAACAGATAAAGGTTTTTAACAGGTATTGATGAAACTTTGTCATTATTGGGTGTCCAAGACTAAAATTTCGGGTCTGTTTATAAAAACAAATTATTAGATTTCCTTTAACAGATATCAAGATTATTTGAAGCATAAAAAAAAAACAAAGTTTTTATGCTCTTTTAGTTATCCCGCAATAAACCGGTCATCTGAAAAGATGCACCCCAACTTGATGTTATTGGGCATCACATCGTCAATTGAAATTTGTTCTTCTCAAAATTAAGTCAAATTGTTGTCACTATATGTACCTATAATTAGATAAATATAAATTGCAGTTTTAAACCAATAATCATATAAAAAATAAAGAACTACATGGAAAAACGTGTTTTCCACGCAATAAACCGATCATGACGTCTACATTTTGTTTTAAATTAATAAAATACTAAATGTTATTTGATTGACCAATGATAGCATCTATATAGCAGCAGCAGCAGCAGACATGGAATATGAGGGGACATACCAATCGCCTTCTTGTATTTGGTTAAGGAGACCCCGAAAAAGACCCCGGGCATGAAGT
>LQRL01180139.1:18590-29091 GCA_001703475.1 Hydroides elegans | reverse complement strand
ACGTTGTGATATAGGCGTAATGAAAAAGACGTTGTGGGAAAGTCGTTTTGAGAAAGACTTTGTGGGAGGACGTTGCATGAAAGACATTGCGAGGAAGTCGATTTTAGAAAGATGTTGTGTGAAAAAAAGTTGTGGCAAAGACGTTGAGAGATATTCGTTGTGAGAAAGACGATGTAAAGAGACGTTGTGGAAAAGACGCTGTTTTAAGACGTTGTTAGAAAGACGTTTTCGGAAAGACGTTGTGAGAAAGTCGTTTTGAGAAAGACGTTGTTTTAAAGACATTGTGACAAAATCGTTGTGAGAAAGATGTTGTAGGAAAAGCATTGTTCGAAAGTCGTTGTGAGAAAAGAAGACGTTGTGGGAAAGACATCGTGAGAAAGACGTTGTGAGATAGACGTTGAGGAAGTAGTTTTGAAGAAAAACCTTGTGAGAAAAACGTTTTGTGAAATAGTGTGAGAAAGCCGTGGTGAGATAGACGTTGTAGGAAAGACGTTGTAAGAAGAACAAAAAAATACCACCTTCTATTTTAAATTTGCTTATAGTATTGATAAATAATATATATTGCATAGGCTTGGGGCTTTGCATCTTTGGTGCCCATGCTTATTCCGTGCTGACCTTGCTTAATCAAATAACTATTGACAGTTCACGGGGATCGAAGGCCTTTAGCCTCTAGTTGGTCCAAATGTCGCGATTGACTTGTTCAACTCTGCTTTGCAACTCTTCCTTGTACCTAGATGATATAAAAATATACTTATTATAAGGTTTATAGACAAATTGATGACTGGAACATGATGAACCAACTGAAAATTCGGACAATATGTTGTCGATATTCCTGAAATCAAAGTTGTAATTTGGGACAAGTTATAAAAATAATAATATAAAATAAGACATTAAATATGACACAAATGAATAAAACAAAAAAATCGAATAAGAATGAAATTGTTGCTTTTAATATTATACCAAGATTTTAGAGAGCTACAAATCAATAAGTGGTCAGTCTTTTCAACTACTTTTTACCTTAGAATAGCAGAATCCACTGTTGTTCTATTAGCCAGCATTCGACAGCGAGGCTCGTTCCATTTCATTGGCGCTAAGCGACTGGCGCACCGGGCGCGGTAATGGTGCACAGTGGCTATTCTTTGAGGCACCTGTTTTGGTGCATTTCCTTGTTTTGGCGCATCTTCTTGTTTTGGTGCTTTTCCTTGTTTTGGTGCACCTTCTTGTTTACGTGCCCCGTGTTTTTCTGCACCCTCTTGGTTAAGTGTACCGCCTTGTTTTTGTGCATCGTCATCTTTCAGAAAACCTTCTTTGCTTGGGGCGCCTCCTAATTTTTGTGCATTTTCTTGATTTATTGCACCTTCTTGTTTGGGTGCAGGTACCGTACACGTGTGCGGGCCAATTTGGAGACAGTTCAACGGATGATGAAAAACCTTGCGTCGATCTTTGGGTATATAGTTGAAATGCCTAAAACGCATAGATGGTAAACTTGCATACTGTGATGTATCGGCGGGGTAGGTCAATAAGTAGAGTCGGCTATCGAAACTGAAGGACGTTGTGGCGGGCTCAATTATCTCGTGGTCTCGACCTCGCGAGATTTCACGCGACACTTCCTGTATTGTGCGTAATAAATCAGTGTAATTGTGATCTCGTTGTGGCACGATAATCTCGTCAAAATCGAGAACGATCACGTGTTGATACGCATATAGATTTCTATATAAACAATCATTAAAAGCGACATCTAGCAAGAGTTTACCTAGTATTTCGACCTCTTCCGGGTCATCATAAAAGGTCACGGGAATGTCAAGGTCAAATATACGCAATTGACCTAATTGCTGATAATAACGGAGAATGCTTCGAATTTTACTATCTAGGTGTAGGACGGTTTTATATATGTTGAATTGGGTCACGCCGAGTAAACGATGGAATTCGAACCATTCGATGAAAGCATCAGCCTGGCTATTTCGAATGACTCCATAGGCACTCGGAACGCATACGCCGAATTGATGAATGGGTTTTAAATGGCGTTCCGAATATAATATGTTGATTGCATTCGAATGGATATCATTTTGTGATGAAATCAAGAAAACACTTGCATTGGTTCCGTGACGTATAAATTCGGGCGGAACACACGTGTATTTGTATTTTGAATAGGTTTTGCCTTGTACTTTGCCATCAAGATTATATAAAATAAGCTTCTCGTACTTGGCAATCGTAGTAAATACCTTCTGATTTATGCCATTTGTTCGAAACACACATGTGATTAAGTCTCCAAACTCGTGTTTAATGCTATTGATTGTATACAAATATACTACTGGTGCTTGCACAGGCGTACTCCTATCATCAAAAAATGCACGCGCCAAAAATATCCCGACACCTAATTTTGTGGTTTTTAAGTCGGAGTAATTTCTCGTTAAAAGATTATTGAAAACTGGTTTCGGTGTCTCCATAATCACGTGCTTTAAACTCTGATGTTCATCGCTGTTGAACAGATTGATTTCTGTTTTATCCATATATTCATTTTTGTTCATAGATATCCAAACTTGCGATTTGTTGGAAATAAAAGAACCACTTAAAATCAAAATAAATGTTATGACAACCAAAGAACATGACATTTTCTTCACCCGATAGGGAATTTCTATGGCAGGGAAATTCATGCCTATTTATATTCTTAAACTGCTTTTAATATCCAATTTTATATGGTTTGTTCTTTACTTTTAATTGGACTTGCTTTCCTATACTATTGTGTAATATCCGATATTATGTAATGTGAAAAGATGCAAATTAACGTCATTTTGTAACATTTCCTGATATCTTTTTTTTTCAGAGGCAATGTATAAATATTCGATGTATACTGATATACTTGTACGCAATAAAAATGAATAAGTTCATACTTGTGGATACTTTATACTTGGTAACGATAAGATAAGAGCTGTTGAGAAAAGAAGCAATGAGTGCTCGACGTTACAAGCATCTACATGTAATCATAATGCGATATTTCCCTGCATTACTAAGTCAATATTTGAAAGAAAAATACGGTCTGGAAGCAATTTGTTCTGTGAAAATCAACAGGTGCTCTGCAAATCTTTATACTGTGGAGCTTGTACGGATAAACCGAGTTATTGGTTTAATCGAACATAATTGGAAGTTCAAATCTATATATGCTCTTTAAAAGTGTCATGGGATAATCCAAAAAAATATGTTTAACCAAACTTGAAACAGCGTTTGCTGATTCCGAGGTGTTCGATATAACTGTCTAATATTTCTGCACAATTTCATTGACTTGCCATCATAGATTACAAAATAAAATCGTCAAAGACAAAGCATGTAGCTGTTTTTGCATTGACCAGGTTAGCCAATGTATTACAACATATTTTGGAATATCACAATTAGGCGATGGATACTATTCCGCGATAGTTTTAATGATAACTATCGCATTGGAGATTTTATCCTGAAATTGCTTAAACGATCTCGCGATCTAAAGAGTAGTCACCCGTGCTCAACGAATCACAGATTAAACATTAAGCTACAAATATAATAACATTTATTTAAACACTTCGAAATAATTAATATCTTCACACTTTTATGTCATGAAAGCCGTTCAATAATAATGAAAAAACACGTGGCCTTTGTTTTGTTTACACAGGAAGCGGAAACAGCATGCACGCGTATCCAGCGCCATCTTGCTTTTGACGCTTACGAGCTGCTCGCGGTACTTGAAGAAATCAAGCATCAACTCTATACACAGGTTAATTGACCGTTTTTAGCATGTCCTGTTTTGAATATATGAATCTAATATTATACATATATTAAATGCCAACTATTCGTCGTAAATGAGGCAACTAAGCATTAATGTTATGCGTAGGTTTGATTATACAAAGTTTAAATGATCCAAGTAATACATGTATTTGGTATGATACTGCGAATAACCCATGCTATTTCACGAATGTTTTAGCTTCCGTAGTATAAAATACGTGATGATACAAACTTTCTGAATTCATGTTACATTCATGACATTATTTGACTATCTTTGCTACCGATTTTTTTTTTTTTTGTTTTTGTTTTTAAAGCTAATTACTTAATTAGGATTTTTCATGTAATAATCATTTTTTCAGACAGACCCCTTCTACAGTAGCGTCAAACTGGTCATTATCGACAGCATCACTGCGTTGCTGTCACCAATGCTCGGCGCAGGTCAATCAGAAGGTGAGGTCAACGGTCATTTTTATAAGGTCAGAGGGCAGGATGTAGCATAAGGGTCGAAACCCTCGGTAATTTTGAGGAAAAATCAAGATTAACGAGGCAAAATTTGGGTTTCCTAATGCAGAATTCAGGTACCTTAGAAATATTTACCAAAACAAAATTCTGAATAGTGCAATACCTAGTAGAGTTCATTTTTGGTAAATTAGGGGGGGGGGGAGGTCACTTAAGACAGGTCAGATGTCATTTTAGGTGATGGCAGAAGGCATCATGATGAGATTCTAATATATTTGGATGAGACAATTAGTTTGTAGGGTAAGGTCAGATGTCACTTAGGGTAAGGTTAGAGGTCATTTGGTGTTAGATGAGGTGAGAGGAAATTTTGTGTAAGGTGAGAGAGCAATGTATGGAGTTTCGAATTTATCACAAGCTAGGTCAGAGACTAAAAAAAGAGAAGTGATGGATCAGTGCGGGTAAAGTGACGAGACATGGATAATTAGGTCAAGGGATATCGCAGATCAGGGTCAGATGTAACTTTTCAAACAATTTTACCGGGGATTTATTGTGCAACAGACGTGAACAGCAATACGTGACAAATAATTGTATTTATCCATTAATACTACAAATTATTGAATGTATGCATCACTTTGTACTTTTAGGCTACATTGTGATGAACCAAATCAGCCTTCTGCTCAAACCACTTGCTGCTGAATTCTCAGTTGCAGTTGTGGTAAGTTCAGTTAAAGTAGCTCTTTTATCTACGTGATAAGATCACTTTTGTGTCAAATTGCAAATTGAATGCACTCTTAAAAGAAACATTATACGAGGCATTTAACCTTGATTGCTTTCGGAGAGTATATACATTTATATATCAAGGATCGTATACCAAATCTGCTGACATAAAGATGATTTAAAAAAAAAACGAATTACGATTCAACGTCTACTTTACCATAACTTCAGGTTTTATTTTGCCATCGAACTCATCTCGTTGGGCAGTAGTTCGCAGCTGGATAAGTTTTCCCAATTGTCGTTTGTACTTCTACAAATCATCTGCTGTATAATTTATATTCTGTGATACGTTTATTCCCTTTTAGATGACAAACAATGTGGTTGAATGGGACAACGAAATCAAACCCTCGTTGGGTCGCAACTGGGTCAGTGTGCCCAATACGCGAGTGCAACTCTACAAATCGTCTGCTCTGGAATCGCTGAGTCGAGAACGAGGCTTGGAGGAAGACAAAGACCACGTGACCGAAAATGGCGACGGCCATTTAGGCGCGAAAAATAAAAACAACATAAAGGCAGTGTTAACTAAGAGCACGAAACAGGTGATACTTTCTTATGATTATTTTGTCAAGAGATAGCAACAAATAATGCAAGCATTCAAATAACATGGTCGGCTTTATTATCGGTGTTCCTCGTGAAATCTGTGTTTATGAAACCCACGAACAAGGCTAAGATTATTTTGTAGCTCTTCAAGTACAAACCCAAATATATAAAGGGCATTTTGATTAATTTGGCAATCTATCCAGTATTGCGTCATTATATATTCATATTTTCGTGTGATTGTTATAAAATGTCTCAAATGGTAGATGCCAGCCATGATATACATGTATGTTTGTTTCGAAAATCAAATCTTCCTTTGTTTGCTTCAGAGTATCGGCGGAAGTGTGGACTTACAAATCACCGACAGCGGTATAGCGGCGGTCACATAGTTTGAACTCCAGAATGGTAACAAAAGAAAAATCCAAAGAATGTATTCCTTAAAGGCGATTAAAACGAGACTTCCCACTCTCCGTAGCAGGTATACGAGAGTTAAGTGGTGGTGGATGCTACGACTAACGGTTTGAGGGTGTCTTGTGTTGCTGACAGCATAAGTTGAAAACACCCAATAAATGCTCTTGGATGAAACAGAAATCGAGGAATACATGGCACTTAAAATGACACATCATGGAGGAAAACACTATATAAACTTATAAGGGGTGATGGGAACAATGACTTATAGAATTCAGTTAAAAAATGTTGCTGTCGAGAGAAATCGGCTAAGGGCCTGTTGAGTAAGACAGGTGGAAAATGTGTTGAAGTGTCGTTAAAAAATGACACATTCAGTAAAAGAAATGAAACGAAGCAAGTAAACGGAAGTAAGGAGGTAGACTAGTGGATTCATAGACTGATAAAAAGAACGTTTCTTGTTTTGATGGCAATGCAAGTTGAAAACACGGTTATTCAACTTATACAGTGAACCCTATGACTTGAAAATTGGATATAGTTAAATAAATGAATGTGATATAACCTGTTCCACAGATTATAAGTTTTAAAATTAGAATAGCATCGGAGATGTTGCAGCTAATCTCTTTGATAAAACGAGTTTACAAAGATCAGGACATAAACAAATATTGTTTGTCTTCATTGACATCTGTATGATTGTTTGTGCAAAAATCGTTGGTGAAAATGTAAAATGAATAGCTAACAAGGCTGCAAACCAGTAACGATATATCTTACATGATATTGAAGATAAGAAAATAAAATAAAAACTGTTGCTTTGGTTATTTTATTAAACATCATAGCTGAGCGATATCTTAAACAACAACGTTGATTTCAGTTATTAACAATAGACCATACAAGGTAATTACAAAACATATCTTGTAAAATTAATGTAAATGTAGTTGATTATTTACAAGTAAATATGCATTTAAAAAAGAACATTCTGTCATATAATTAGTGGTGTTATATCATCATTTGAAAATAATACAAATATATTTTAATCAGGTATACACTGACATTTATTTATATATAGTCAAGTACTACCCAACATATGCATTTCCATTGTCTCATAAATTTCATCACATTAGGTGATATCTTATTAAAACCTTTATTATCTCGATGTCTCCGAGATACGAAACGAAAATTAAGGTTTCGATGGTTTGACTCAAGTTCTGTAATCTGAAGGAAATGTTACGTGATGTTCGGTACTATAAGTACGGAAATACAATAGCGTACAGCACGGGGATTATAATTAAGCATTCATGTATGATCAGGGCCTTTCCCAGTTAGTCTTTTGATAGATTAAGTCAACACAGATTCTCTGGTCTTTCAAATACAAGACTGTTTAACAATATTTATGTTTCATATGTATCATGCTGTCAGCTCTTCTGATATTCTTTTCAGACCATCTTTTTTCTTACAACTAGCAACACATCTGTTTAAAGTCCCATGAGTATCTTCTGTTTCTAAACCCTGTACATGCGATCCTCGTAGATAAAACGATACATTGTTGTCATCAGTTGGCGCCAAATTACCCGGATGTGATTGGTTGCTGGGATCACGTGATGCCGATGACGTGTTCAAATCTGATTGGTCGATATTTAAAGTCGCGCTGAATGAATCGGATGTTTGAAACTGGGGTGTTTCGGATGGTTTAGTGACCACAATTTCGCTTCTCTTAGTGGATGGCGATGAGTATGTTTCATTTGCAAGAGCCGTTCCTTCTTCTTCATTAGAATAACTACATTCGGAAAAACCTGACGATTGAGTGCTCAGATAACGGGGACGTGTCGGGTTTTCATGTCCATCGGAAGAAAGCGTTCCCAATGTCGATTGGTCCTCATGCTCATCAGAAGAAATCGTTTTGAATGCCGTTCGGTTCTCACTTTCATCGGAAGAAAATGTTTCGACTGCCGAGGAGGGCTCATCATTTGAGCTATCAGAGAAACCGGAAGAATCCGAAGATGTACTTAGGTTTCGAATGCGCGACGGGTTTTGTGATCCTTCTCCTGCAAAAGGGCCATTGGTAGATTCGGAAACGATTCTCGATTCGTTCAGTTTTTTGAATTCTACGCTGGATTTCGCATCGCCTCGTTTGCAGTGGTGATTTCTGTATATTAAATATATTAGATTTGATTATCACATCGATTTAGTCAATCGAAAAAAATATATATCTTTTGGCAAACTTCATCAAATTTATAGCGATATAGTTATCATATTCCCTTGAGTTTCTCGGTCAGAACAATCCCTAGGAAACATATTAGAAATGTATAAAGCGATGAAAATATAAATTTACCTTTTGATAACTATTCGCAAACAAATCATCATGACGACGCTTGCAATGAAACATAAGACCATGACCGAAGCAACCAGTGTTATGACAATATTATGATTCGCCCTTGTTGCCATGGTAGTCATTGTTGATCCGGACGTGACGTCACTCAAAGGCACATGACTCGTTGTGGTTGTTGAGTTGTCATTGTCATTGAAACTGCGATGTGATGCCAGAAAATCTTATGAAAAAATCAAAGGACTATGAACAAATGCAATATTTTTGTCCATCTCAATAATGTAGTTGGTTATTTTATTGTTCATGTACAGTGAATCATCTTTTTAAGCAAAAACCGTTTAACAGAATCACATAATTGAAAAAGCAGCATCTAGATTTCATTAGTGAAAATCTATCGAATAAACTCGGTTAAACCAAATAGTTTTCGACGATTCAAATGTAATCGGTTTTACGAGGTTCTACTGTTTATGAAAGCTTTCCTGGTGTGACTTATCACCGTGAACGTTTACGCAACGTCATAATAAAATGCAACGCGACGCGACGTCTATAATAAACAGGCAAGCGTAACATGTTTTTGGACGCTGTACTTAGTTTTATTTACTTTTACTATACAAGACGTTAGTTCTAAAATACATGTATTTTTTATACCTGGACAGAGCTCCATGCAATGTTGGTTGCCCTCTTTCTCGACATATCCGCTTTCGCAAACAGCTTCACACGGCGCACAAATACAAGAGAAGTCATCCCAATAGAACGACTGCGAGCAAGCAACTATCGCCTTACACGCTATGTAACTCATATTGTCAGTCGTATTGGTTATCTGTCGGAAGCAAATAATGAGTTTTCATTTGAAGAAGGTCTCAAATGTATCGAGCTGAAAATAACTTTGAAATTATTTAGGGATAATTTACTCGAGTAGAAAGTCTGCGAGCAAGCTACTATCGCCATACACACTATGTAACTCATATTGTCAGTTGTAGTGGTTATCTGTCGGAATTAAAAGACGAGTTTTCATTTTAATAATTTAGCAATACTGAACTGAAAAAGAATGTTAAAACTTAAAAATTGAACTGAAAAAAAAATAACACTCAAATTTGTTAGTAGTCCACAAACATGACAATAAATGCAGATCAAGAAAATGTTGAACAGTGGTTCGTCAATTAAAAACATAAACTCTTTAGCCGAATATATATGAGAAGAACCGGGTTCGTCCTTATGTAAATCCATGCCCGGATGATATGGTATGGAATATCATATGAGGATGGAGCTATAATAACACTCATTTAAATATTCGAACCGCAAATTTCAAATGTTTGAACCTACACAAACAGAATACTCAAAACACTTGTTTTAAAACTATATTTTAGTACTTTTTGGGATGATATAGCCCTCAGCAATATGTTGAGATATCCCCCTCTCAAAAATATCCTAATAAAAATAGAGTTATTTTCACGGCTCCTCTTTTGGTTTTACCTTGATGTCATTTCATTAAATCAGCATATTTTGTAAGTGGGTTAAGTAAGTCAAGTTAAGGGTTAAGTGCATTTGCCAAAAGTGCTTTCTCAGATAAATATGTTTAACAAGAAACGAAACTTGAGATAGCCGTTTGAGTAGGCAAAACTGTTTATGTGTTCAAGCTTAAATAACATTTCGAGTGCCAAAATAAAGTTTTAGTAGCGGTCAGCATAAAGAAGGTCAATAAATATCCGTCGGTTTTGTAAGGAGTAAACGATTATTTTAGCCATCGGAGCAATTCTTTCAATTTATTTCGGCCTACATGTATTAAGCTATTATTTGTTCACTGCTCACCAGCTATTACGTAAATCAATATTCCAACTCGTTAAAGTATCCCACAAAAAATAACATCAATCAGTGGTTTTAGAAACGAAAATGTAATATTTTAAGCAATTACATAAAACCAGTAAAATAGCTCTCGTATGTTGTTTCAACTATATTATTCATAAGCGTACATAAATGGGAAAGTCCTATTTTCACTTTCTCTTGCACGACAAATATGTCAAATAAAAATCCCAATCATAGAATCGACTATTGTAATAGTTTATATGTGAACTTGCCAAAAGGAGCTATCGAGAAACTCCAGCGGATTATGCGATCGACGGCGCGCCTAATATCGCAACCATCGTGGAATGCGAGCATTACAGAAGTTTGCAGGGACCTGCATTGGTTACCTGTAACGCAACGATCTCAATTCAAAGTTCTGACTCTAGTTTATAAAGCGCTACATAACGG
>LQRL01180139.1:320-18411 GCA_001703475.1 Hydroides elegans | reverse complement strand
TGCGTTCAACCAAATCGAATCTGCTGGTAGTCAAAAAGACCCGCGTTCGATATGGCGCACGGGCGTTCAGTGTTTCCGGACCGTCATTATGGAATGATTTACCCCAAGAAATCCGTGACTCGAACTCTTTTTCGATCTTCAAACGCAAGCTCAAAACATATTTATTTCAAAAGGCTTATGATTGAGTGTATTTGTTATGTTTTAACGTCTAAGCTCATGTAAAATTATTTTTAATTTAATTGCAATTGTAAAGCGCATAGGTGTCTTCCTTAAGGTTTTAATATGCGCTATATAAAAACCATTAATGTATGTATATATCATAACGAAGTGCAACGAGATTTATTTAGATAATGTTTTGCCGATTAACGTTTCCATAAACACATTTGGTATATAGTGTTTCGACAATGGTCTTTATTGTTATGAAACAGGCAATTCTTTATTTCCTATTTAGATATTTAAAAAAAAATACATAAATATACGTTTTAAAATATTTTCATGCAAACATGTATATGTTGAAAAAATCTATTTATTTGCCATTTAAAATGTCATTTAAGTTATCCACTCACCAGCTAACGATCCCTTAATCTATAATCCCGTACATTAATAAATGTTTTCATCGACTGTCTTTTAGAAGTGATCGAATATGTTATTACAGTTATGTTTGCATTACAACGTGAAAGGCCTTCTATATATAGATACTTACACAAAATGTGCCAAAGCAAACCATGCAGCTATAACCAAGAATAATAATAATAAAGTTTTTATATAGATTTCTGAACAAGGCTCATGCCTTAAATGGCTTAGGATAAAATAACTGCTTTCATTTTCGAACTATTTTTAATGCATTATTGTTGGATGAACTTAATATTTTTAAAGCAATGATTTCGGAATTAACTTAATCAATGATTTAAATATAATTTTAAAGGGTTAATTACCATGATTCATACAATTTGTATATGAATATCACTTAGTTTAGTCTCTGATTCCCCAAAATATCATAATAGATCCTACACATGTATTGTATGTATAATTGGAACTTCGACTCTCAAAATAAATTACTATGTTTTGTCACGCTTTCTTTAATTTGTTTAAAACAGTTTTAATAAAAAACTGAACGTGTTTCTCTTACGGGAATAAGATCTAGTTCCAAGTTGTTAATCAGGAAAAGCATGCAATAATGTTCAGATAATGATTTCAAGAAAATCTACAATTTCAGGTTCAAAGTGACAATTATATTTTCCACTCACAACATGAAACGATTAAAATTTCTTTACCTGGCCGAGAACCGATGTCGGTCTCGAAACCCCCATCGGTCTTTATAATAGTGATACGCTTGGCAATCTCGTTCATTGCGTGGTTTTGTCACTCCATCGCATTCTTGGTCTTCCTCTTGATCTCGTGCTTGATCTTGCTATGGCCAACCATCATGGCAAGATGTGTGTCCCTTGATGTGTCATAAAAATGACAGCTCTCCAGTGCTGTGTCAAGCTGTGTTCTCTTGGTACGTACCATACGTGCCATTTCGTTTGTAAAACATTTTGCCGAGCCCATGTGTAGCTTCTTTGAATGCTTCGAGACGCTGTTGCGATGTTTGTTGAATGTCTTTTCCAATACTCCACCCTAGTCTAACTTGTATAGTTAAGGATTCGTCATTGTTTTGCTGAACGATTTTCTGTCAATTTCGTTTATCACGCGTATCTCCTCACTTTCTCCGTTTTATTTAATCAACTCGCCTGAATTAAATATGCTGACTTGTTCAGCCTCCAGTGTGATCTTTGCTTTAAACTTAAGCCACCCAGTTCCAATTTGCTTGTACGGCAACTCTTTCCTGCTGCTTTTTATTGGCATTTGTTCTCTCATTTGGTCTTGTTTTACCTTAGATGATGAATGCACCGTTCTCACTTATCCAGTCGTCTTCATCACACTTTTTTACGTACTTCTTGATCGAGCGCTTTGTATTTACCACCTCAGTGTATCTCTTTTCCAATCTTCAAGCGTTATAGAATTTCTTCTGTGGTTTTCTCTTTGGTTTTCGTTCCTCATAGATACTTTCTTCATTTGATGTTTAATTTTTCTTAAAAGGGTTCCATTCTTTTTTGTGCTAGTGTTGTTGTTCGTTGTTTTCAGACTTGAGCGCATCATAAAACGTTTTGATTTTCAGGCTGTCTATCTGCTTTTGTTACATATCTCCATGACTTTTCTTGATGCATATTCTCCTAGTACTTTTCAGGACGAATGCGTTGAAGATGGCACTTATGTTTTATTGGTCACTTTTATTCTGATAATCGGAGATTTAAAAACCATTCAATCTATGTTTAACGTAATGATATGCTGTCGATGGTTTAACATTTTTAATGAAAAATATGCCATTTTAAAAGGACCGACATATATCATTAAGCCAGTTGGTAAGTCTTTTTATCTACTATACCAGGTTTGAGGATTGTAATGCAATTATTTTATCAAATTTTGAATTTATATTATTCTTTATTATATTGTTTTCCTTATCATCATATATGTTTGATCATACGATACTCCTCATGCAAAGACTGCCATTGACAACGGATTAACATATTTACATTAGGAGATACTCATTACTAAATCAAGTGAATTCTATTCTCACATTGATGAATACCATGTTACATAAAAATACACTTCGCGAAAGCAAATACTTTTTTTTCTAAGAATGACCGCACGTTGGTTTTATAAATAGATCCGCTAATATCAAAGTCATCTATTTAAGTAGGTTATAAAGTCCACACTTTTGTTTGAGGGCTAATATTGGAACAATTCTATCATTTCTATATCACGTGAATATATGCATTGTTTGTTATAAATCAGTCAGGCGTTTATTTGAGAGATGTCGATAGTTTAAAAACCATGTGGAAGGATTCTATCTTTCAGTTCAACGTTGGATATTGTCAGGGGTAAGCTAGATTTTATCATCATTCTAAATGAATTTTAAATCCACCTCCCACCCCTCCACCAAATATCACGTTGATTTGCAGCTTAAATGTTTATTTATTTTGATATTTATTGTAGTGCCTGGTTTCCCCACCTTGAATATGCTTATGCTATCACAGGTTTACTCAATTGTTGAAATCCTTATCATTGTTTTGTATTTTGTTCATAAAATTGAACGTCAGAATAAATCTGATCAAACCACAATGCGTTGTTGTTGCATATTTACCTAGCAAGTCCATGAGTCTGTTCGTGCGTTCGTTCGAAGCAAAATGTGATATTATGATGTTTCAAGAAAATCATTTGATATGTTTATATAAAGACACACAAGGCCGTGCATGTTTTGTATTTTGCCATTTGAAAGCCTTGTTACAAACGGAAAATTTAACAGTGATTTTAACATACCTAATAATCTTGTATTCCGCTTTTATGTAATATCTTAATATGTTTATGCCAATATTCGTATACTGCAATGATAAAAATATTTATCAAATCATTCAATTTTACATTTCAATTCAATTCACATCCAAACAAATGCTAAACACTTAATGTCATTTGACATCAAGAAGCTGATTTTAAATCCCACCTTTCTATCCAAACATATACATCAACAAGGTAATTTAATAACCTGTTTCTTTCCAATAGAAACATTATTTATGTATAAAGATATGAACTAAGCAAATCGTATCTTAAAGTGTTTTTGTTGTCACAAATTGATATATCTAATGCATTCAATCTCGACTAAATATCAAGTCAATGCTCTTCTAGTTTATTTTAAATTCTTAGTTTCGTTTTCGGGCGTTATACATGTGTATGTTTGTAAATGGGTCATCGTATTGCCTGTATTGACATTTTTATCTTCACATGTGGCACTTAACGTTTATCGATAACCCCTTGAAACACACTTAATGGGCTATTTCGATGGAACTTTTGACCTAGACATTATATTAAATCTTATTCAACTTGATATTTCTTTTTTGAGGTTACTCTGTTATTGAGCTCTTTGTCTTTGTACTGAAAAATAGAAATATAGACACTATTGTTGGAATATTTCTCTAATGAGCCAAGAAAAATATAATACAAAATTATTTTACTGTTTTTGCAAGAATTTTTTTAACACATTATATTTAGCTACAATTACTATTAGACAATATTGTAATTGATCATTTTTGTAAATATATTATTGCAATACATCAAAACTGTTTTTCCAATAGCTTTGATCAAATCGAATTTATGTCAAAATAACAATAATCGTTACCAGGGTGGACGTCGTCGAAAAGATGTCTTGGTATTTTACACGATAGCTAGCATTATAGATTTTAGCATAAAACATAAACATTGTGTGTTTCTCAAGGCAGTCATCTTTTATCAATCATACCCCTATCAATGTCGATAAATTAGTGTTTTTACCAAAGTTATGGTTTCCCAGTTTGCAGATAGAAATAATTATTGCTCTCTTGGACATGACGTTCCCAAATAACGCTTAAATGTGAGGATGTCACGGAAAATAAATATTTTTTATTCATCTTTGCTGTTTGTTGTGATGATTATCACAAAATACTCACACACATTGTGATTGTTTATGATTGCAATTATTGGGGTGCAACCTTTAAATAGACATTTCCGGTTATTTTGTATATAGTCCTTGCATGTAGTGTCTCATAGAGCAATATTCATTTTGATCCATTGCAGTGTTTATAAATTGGACTTCTCGTCGTGTTGTGTTGTGTTCAGGTAAAATGCGAGTAACAAACAATTTTTCTGTTAAAATTAAAGTCTAAATGGATAAAAGACAGAATCGATGTATGCTAAATATAATTTTATTCAAATCAACTGTAATTTGAATTGTTCACATGAACATGGGCGACATTTCACTGTTATTCTATATATGATATGAAATACAAATGCTTATAAAAACTTAACTTTGTATATTTTTATTTATGTTATACACTTTTCATATTCAAACATTTCACAGAATCTACAGTATATTTTATAGACAAAAATAAACGAAGATTCCAAGTAAATTTTTGTTTTATGATTTATGTTATGGATGATTCGTATTAATGAAATTCTTGAGTTGAAAAATTTGATTGTGTTTTGAAAATGACTCTATTTTCAGAAAAAAATGTTTTAACATGGACACTTAAAACGTAGATAAACCTCATTTACATATTGGGTCAATGAGCTCTACAAGTTAAAGAGCTCTGAACACAATTTTTTGTCAGTAAAATTCAGATAAAAAATGTTGATATGATGCATTTTAACTAATAACTTAAGTAGAATATTCGCTTATCTAAAATGCACCCTTTCAAATTAAGTGGTACATCTGTGTTGGCACTAATAGGGACAGAGTATTCATAAATCAAATGAAATTAAATATATCGTCCAATGAGGAAAATATAAAATATGCTAAGTGCGCTTTATCAACTTGCCTGATGTCATTTCCCAGAAATTATTGATTTCAACCAGTGCTCCTTGATTATCTTAGGCCAAGAAAATAATCTCTTCTGCTTCGATGAATAAAAAAAACTTTATTTCTGCCATATAAACGGTTCCTAGAATTTATAATCGAATGAAATGTTTAAACCATTAATTATTTAAAAGAAACGAACAAATTATTCATGTTATAAATAGTGAAAAGATGTATATGATTTGAGTATGGAACTTGCGTATGTTTGTTGCTATATTTCACCTTGCCAATATGTGTGTAACCGGAAATCGAACTCGCCAAGAAAAAAAACAAAAAGCGCAGAAAGTATTTCGATATCAACTCTTACCCATAAAACTCCTTCCCGATTCATATTTGGACATGTCAATTTGTTTGAGATTTTTTTATCTGACATTAATATTAATATTAAAGTCAATATCATTGACAGTATTCATTTATAGGAAAATAATATAAACGTTGTTGGATATCGGAACTATCATATTTAATTATTTGACACCGCGCTCCGATCATCAGGCTCTTAATTTTTTAAAACCTGGGAAATGTTTTCAAATGTACACTGATTCTGAAAAGTACAATGGGATTCTAAATTGTTTCCTCCAGTCTAAATAAAAATCTTCATTTATTGCACCATGTTTGAAATCCGAAATACAATAAATGAAACTGTATTCAACTGTAAAGTGTTTGGATTTTTCAAGTATAATTATATTTACAATGAAATTATAGTTTTTTCTTATACAATTTGACATGTCCTAAATTTGTAGTATGCTTACTTAAGATAATCGCAATTGGATTGCTCAATGTAAGGTAAGGCATCATATTGTTTACTCAATCGGAATGTGCTTAATAATTGGGTGTACATTCATATGATATAGGTGCAATAATGATATGAAAAAAGTTTTTATTTTGGCTAAGTTTCTCTCCAGTGATTGTTTGTGTCGTTTTATTCAATAGTCTTCCTATGCGACTGTAATATTAAGTCGTATTGTACAATTAAACACATTAAACTCCTTAAATGCTTACTAATTGATCGAATTCAAATGTAATAAATGTCACAAATACCAAAAAACAGCTTTTCACAAAGCCAGCCATAAGTTTAGTATATTATTTTTAAAATAGAAGTTTGTATCGTGGCCTGAAAAATCATCAAGACAAAGAATTGATCTGCTGGACTGATCTTAATGTATCATAAGTATACTTGTTATATCCAGGCATTGACCTTCTTTCTAATGACAATAGCAATAATAATGATACAAGACACCACTTGAAATAGATGGTTGCATCATTATATCAAAATAAAGTAGATACACTTATCATTAATGTTAATCCACCGGATAACCATTGACTATTAAAACTGAAGAGTACATAACGAGCTGTTCCCTACGAAATGTGTTCCCAACCAAATTCCAGGTGGCTTGGAAATGGTTTGTAGCTTCGGGATTTGCGCAGTTTGAGGTGCACCTTGATAATTTCTGCTTTGTTAATAATGTTTTGTAATACGCACTGGGAAAGGTTTTTCGAAAATCGATTAACTTGCTTGAAATTGTATAATGAAAAGATATTTACAAAATATTATGGGTAATTTAATCATTTTTAGCATTTCAATTACCTTAAAAAGGTATTCTTTTTCGGTTCCAAGCTGGCTTGAAAATGAGAAACTGCCCAGCTTGCTTGGAGTAAGTGAATATCTTTGTTTTGCAAAATATTAATGCACAAAAACATTTTTTAGTTGTTTGTTATTGTAATGTTGTTATCAGGTGATTTAACAACTTAAAAAAAGGTCTCGTGGGATGCCCTTCCAAACTGGATCCTGATCTGCCAGAATCAGGTCGTAAACTTGACTAAATTAATATTGCGTACGTGATATGTTTTTACACTTAATATTGAGCAATTGTTATGACTCACTTTGTAGACACACTTCGGCTTCAAACGTTTAAATGTGAAATTCAAATGTTGGAATTCAAGTTAAATCTGTGTAATGTTCTAGTGTTTGTTATTGATTGTGCCTCTCAAATAAAAAGATGTAATGAATACTCATCATAAAGATTGATACAGTTTGGGACATCACCCAATAAACCAGATGGTTCATAGTAAATCAAGGAAAGATATGATTTAAGTGGGAATCATAATTTAGATACTCCATTGTTAAGCATCCACTCAGCATTTGTTTAATGATAATTAGTTTACTTCGTTTGGCTATAGATAGAGGCTGGAGTTTCTAAGATGAAGGACGTACAGGGTGCCGTGCAAAAAATATTTTAAAAAAGTATGCTTTTGCACTACGATTTCAAAATAGACACATGACACCTGACCCGTGTCAAATAACTAAATAGAACGCTTATATCCGCCATAGGCATCGGTTATCGTAACCAACATGAATACATTATGTGAGAGTCGTCACATCATGTACAGAGTAGCATAATAGCAAACATCTACTTGGAATCATCATGCACACACTGATGCACCCAACCCTTCAAGTGAAATGCCACGTGTATGTTTTTACAATGCAGCTTTCAGCTTCGTTGAATATTATAAGTTCGTAGTTTCTGACCCGGTGGTAAATTCTGGAGGTCTTGTATTTTTCAAAGGCATCTTAAACCATTTTTGCAGCTACCTGTCGTTATTTGCATTGTTAAGTAATATCATTTTTCTTCTTGATTTCTGTTGTTTTTATATACAATTCAAATTTCTAAACAAATTTGGAGCAACATGATCGTACGTGCGCTTCCCGTTGTCTTAACTATCTCAACAGCCGTTGGCTTTCTCTTCAAGTACCAACTCTAAGATATCAAATAACCTTCAGAGAAAGTTAACTGACCTCGAAGCAAATATTTAAACTTTTTTTATCAAAACAGTTTCATGGATTACGTGATTTGCTGCAGTTTTGAGTAACTATAATCAGCATAATAGAAATAGATGGTCTATCGCAAAGGACATTTTTATTGGATTGTTTTTCGTATGTATTGCTTATGATTAATACAAACGTTTGTCAAATGATATGGTTCAGGAGCCATTTAATACATCCTTAATGTCAGTGCAGCGTGTGCTTTATTGTGTAGGCATCATGATGCACGGAACACTTCAACTGATATTTGAAAAGCATACTAGGTTTTTATGATAGGTTTTTATGACGCATTATTGTATCAAACGATGAAATATAGACGTTCTAATCAGATAGTGAGTCACCGCAATCAGTTTTTTGAGTCACTTACTTTTTGTCATAAAAAAATTAATATACATTTGTTATACAACAAAATAAACACCTAAGTATGTTATGTTCATGATTTCATTTGTTGCGTAAAAAAGTATATTTCATGCTTTTTCTATGGAAAATAGTGAGTGACCCAAAATACGATCATGATTCAAAAACTGAATTTCCCTTCTATGTCCTTAATGTTTAACGTTATTTTTCTGCCAGCAAAGAAAGCTCAGAAAGCGTTGCCAGAAAAGCTAAGAAATAATATTCTATAAGATGTTATGCTTCTTTGAAAGTTAACTTAAACTAATAAACGCCTATGTTTCAAAACTTGTTCTATTATTCTATGAGCCCCATTTCATAACATAAAATCAAAATGATAAATTTTCATATTTGTTTTGTTTCGTGTAAATACCAGCAAGGAAGATTTCCCGAGAGAATGGATATTTCACAAAATAATTCGCTTGGTACTCCTCTGTATATATCATGACGATTCTGAAGATGATAAGATGATTTATTGGGATATTGATGCAGCCTTATAGTTGCGCCTGAATCCGGAGAAATTGCAATGCAATGGTTTCATATAAAAAATAAATAAAACTAGATAAATCATATTGCATTCATTTTATTGGACACTCATCTATGTATCAATTTTATATTCACAGTTTTGCAACAATTATGTAATTGAGATATTGAAGCAAATATATCACAGCAAATTATAATTTCAAAAATAACAAAATATGGCTGTACATGTAATAAAGTATACAAAATAACAAGCATGAGTAAATAAATCTCATTCATAAACAATTGGAGCCTGGCAACATTGGAAGCTTTTTCTTGCTTTCATTTCCTAACAAACCTGCCTTTTCATGCCTTTTCATTATGTGAAACAAAACACAACGAGGGGTTATGTAGCTTTTTACCGATTTTAGTTTCCCATTAGGAATACATTGGAAGACATGACTGTTAAGACATAATGCAAGAAAAAGCTTCTGATGTGGTCAGGACCTTAATCTCTCGATAAAAACAACGATTCATTTTTGTTAAAGCAGTGTGTTTCATTCATATTCAAGTTTGATTCTGCAATGTTAGAGGGCCGTTACATAACGGAGCGATTCTTGCCGTCGCTTGTGAATTTGACTGCTTTGCTTTGTTCATAAAATCGCAAGGTCGACAGAATGTTTTTTTTTCACAGGATTATCGTTTCTTGAGATTTAATACATAAAGAAAAACAGTGAAAATCACAAGCGACGACAGGAGTGCTACTCTTTGTAACCACTCCCTAAAGCACTCAACCTACATTAACATACGTCGAATCTCATACATAATTACTCCAAAAAGAAAGGCATTGTTACATTAGCGTTTGAAAAACGTGACTTCGTAGTTGCAAATGAATTCCTAATGGTAACGTTCAATAGTTAGCTGTTAAAAAACGCAACCAGCGTAAGGTTTACATTGAAAAGTACAAAAAGCTATGTTTTAAAACGTAATTGTATTTTGACAGAGCCCTTACGGTTTATGAAACCTCCTAAATTTGTTGCTTTGTTTTCTCTGGCACCATTCAGTCTGCGAAAACTACTCTAACCGTAATAGAGGTATGTCCAGAACTCGAATATGTTCACCGGGGTTCACCAGGTTCGCTACGTTCACCAAACACTTTTATAGCATATATATAAAAACGTGGCGCATGTTCGGTGTATCACTAGTGAATGGTAAAAAGATACCGGTTCGCTACGTTCGCTAGGTTCACCAGTGAATGGTAGCACAACACCCGTTCACTACGTTCGCTAGGTTCACCAGTGAATGGTAGCACAATACCCGTTCACTACGTTCGCTACGTTCACCAGTGAATGGTAGGACAATACCCGTTCACTACGTTCGCTAGGTTCACCAGTGAATAGTAGCATAATAGCGGCTTATTAAACAAATGTATTTGTATCGCCAATTTATTACTAAAGGGCAAGTCTTGATTTTCACACAAGAATAATAAAATCATTTCAAAATTATAGAAATATGAATATGTAGGAAATAAATATTTGAAACTCCATCTGGTTTTATATGGGGTTGATATGGGTTAGATATGATTAAACAAGAATATAGCATTTTCTATTATCTTTTTAAAATGTGCATTTAATAATGGGTATATGACAAGATATCAAGTTATTGCAAATATCATATATGCTATAAATTAATTGTATACTTTTTTAAATATGTGTATTTGTATCAAAAAATAATGGCAAAACAACCATCTGTATACTTTGTTGATAGGTATATCCTTTTATTACTATTGCCTGATATATTATTGAATTGCTTCTTCTCATCATTTATTCTTTAGCATAATCTTCTGATAAGCTCGTTTCTTCTTCTTCTTCTTCTTCATCGTCTTTTTCTTCGCGTAATTTATAGTTTCTTTATTTTCAAAATAAATCTTAACTTGTTTAATATATATAATTAATAACATTGTCTGTAGATAACATCCGAAAATCACTGTAAATATTCAAATTATTTATTGCGTCACGAATGCTAAACGCCGTGACGTAAACAAAACATGGCATTCAGCTAGGAAACGTATTGTGACGCAATAATTATGTGTGTCGCTTCATGCTTTGGTGAACCTAGCGAACATAGCTAACGGGGGCTCGACTCGGTTCATTGGTGAACGTGGCGAACGTAGCGAACCATGGATTTGACCTGGTTCACTGGTGAACCTAGCGAACCTGGTTAACGCCAGTGAACATTATCTAGTTCTGGACATGAATGCCGTAATATCACGCTATAACACTTGTAGCGATTTTCAAATTTTATAAATGGAACTTAATAAGCTATAGGGAATATTTCCAGCATCACAATAAAGATTTGCTTGGATCTAGCCGAAATGCAGTTGGCATTAATCATTGTCTTGTGTGTAAAAAGAATGGGTAAAGAGCAAAAATCTTACGGGTTCATCTATATCTTTGATAAAAAAAAACACTTCGACGCCAATACATTGATTAGATGAAATCTTATTATTATTAAACTGGTCCTTTAGGGAAATTGCTGCCATTTATCACTAAATAAACATATATGATTTTAACATAATCTCAGAGTTTGCTGCTTATTTATTTTCTCAATAGGAAAATAAATCTGAAAGTATAAATCATTAAAATCTTTGAAATGCATACATATGAAAGCTTATTTTGCATAAAAATTATGAAAACTATTACCAAATATATTCTCAATTACATGAACATATGTTCTCGAACCAAATCAATTACAATACTTGTATTTGTGGTATGGTACACACTGTGATATAGGAACATATTGACAAATTCTACGATAATACTGAATTATTGCATTACAATTGAGTGAATTATATATATTCAAAAGCGATATTTGTTCATACCTTTGTTTCATCCATATAAATGTATTTTCAACAGGTTATTTTAAATGCAATAAAGGAAAACAGATACCAAATCCATAAAATGAAATTATGCCAAGGAAATTCCAATACACTTTAATAGAATTAAAACAGTATTGTTTTTTTTTCGTGAGTTATATAAAACAAATAGATATATTATTACATAACTACTCAATTACAGCACAATCAACAAATAAAACGGTAAGAAAACACAACTGATCACGAAACCTCTTCGGGTATACTATGTAAGACATCCTCTGTTTGACAAGCCGATGTGCAATGATTTACAGTCTGTGTTCCCTGATCCATACCCATACCCATCTTGGTTGGCTCTAAATTATTATGCGAACAAGCAAAGTTCTTACACTTTGGCTGAGTCCCATTCAGATAAAACGTTGGCTGATGTACATCAACTGGTAGCGATCTACAATGAGTGCTCATTGGTAAAATACCATTTGTATCACGTGATAAAATAGTCTCACCTGATTGGTCGAAATGTTTGCTTACGGTTTGTTGACACTGAGAAGTCGGAAGCAAACTTGTTGTTTCGGATATCTCTGAAAATCCTGACGATTCAGTACCGGTACTCACACTTCTGCGCAAACTTGGGCGTTTCACATCATAGTCCCCTAAAGAATACACCCCTTCGTTATTGTCACTACATTCTGAAAAACCGGAAGATTGTGTGCAAATACTGATGTTTCGGGTTCGTTTCGATTTGTCGCAGCAACTCGGTGCCGCGCTTGGCAACATATTCGAGACACCGGAAGTCTCTGTTGATTGGCTTGCATGGCGCATGCGCGATGGATTGCATTTTCCCGCTTCCGCTTCCTCTAAATCGTCTGTTGAATGCGATTCGATGTTTGATATGGCATCGTCGTTCGGTTTTCGTTGTTTGATGGTTATGTTGATTGCTGGTAGTTTTTGCTTGCAATAACACATGTACCTTAAATTAGAAATAATATAAATTCAATATAGATATTGTTACATTAATGAGCATTGTCTATCGGATTAACGGTTTTTCACTCTGTATTTTATTTGATTAAATATAGATTATTACTTTATTAATATAGATTATTACTTTATTAGGTACGCCATTCCGAATTTATGTTTTTATTTATTTAAATAAATGTTATCTGATAGTAGAGACTACTCTTTAACTATCAATGAATGAATCCTGAAAATAATTATTACACACATAACATAATTTATAACCTTTTTATGTATTTTCGCAAGCACCAAATAACCATTATCAAAACAACAGCTATAAGCGCTATTGTCAAGATCTTGACGTTTTGTTCATTGGTCTGAGGTGCTTTGGGTCCCGGTATGTTATCAGAAATGGTTGAACTAACAGTAGTGGCGGAAACGGTCGGAATTCCCTGAGTTGTTTCGGATGGATGTGTCACATGACCGGGATCATGTGATGTTGGTGGTACGGTGCTGTACGGTGATTGGTCAGAAACAGTAGGGGTTGTTGGATGATTGGTTATACGAGTGCTTAAAGGGTAGAATTCGTCGGGGTCTACGAAACGAAACAAAAAAAGAATACTTTAATTACTTTAAGAATGACTTCTTTTATCAGGATATAAGTTATATTTTAGCAGAAAAAACAACAGTTTATATTAAATATATTATGAAAAAAAAACAGGAGTTGGCTTATGCACACTAAAAAAAAAAACAGTTTTAAAACTATTAAAGACATGCCAGGTGTTGCTGAATAGTCAATATATAGATGAATAGATAATGGCACCATAAATAACTGGTATGATGATGATGATAATGATGATGATGATGTTGATGATGATGATGATGATGATGATGATGATAATGATGATGATGATGATGATGATGATGATGATGATGATGATGATGATGATGATGATGATGATAAGCCAGCCCTTTGAACACTTCAGATTGATTTTTAATAATGTAAGAGATGAATTTTGATATCAACATACATAAAACGAGTACCATGCGTGAATTGAATACCTGCGTTTGGGCAATATTCCCGACAATGCCCTGCACCTTCTCTCCGTATAAAGTCTCGACCGCATATCGCTTCACAAGGAGCGCAAACACGATTGAAAATATCGCAGAAATGCTTTTCAGAACAGTCCGTTTTGGATAGGCAGAAAGTCATACCTAAAATGAATAAGAAATACGTATTAAATGTTTAAATGTTTAGAAAGTCTATTAAGAATGAGTTAAGCTCCTGGCCACACGGGAAGTTTTTTTTCGAGTTTTTCCCCCTTACAAACAGTTTTCCAAAGCATTCCTTGTTGAAACACAATGAACTTCTTCGGGTTTCCTATAAGTAACAACACGGTTCGTTTAGAAAACCCGCTCGAAAAGCTTCCTATATAACCAGTCCTTGTACTTTTATAAGGAAAAGGGGACAGTGAATAAGGGTGCACCCAGCGCATCCCCGATTTTGCTCAGCGACGTAATGTATTAATGATTGGAATTCGGAAGACAAAATTACTAGAGAATAAGTCCATGCATACCTGTAGTCAAACCAGAACATTATCTCCTTAACAATCATGTTTATTATTTTTTTTTTAGATAAAAATATTGCTTGTGTTTAATAGAGCATAATTCACATTATTCACATCGTTTGAGTTTAAACGCGAGAACTTAAAAGCGAAAATAAAAGTTAGCATGCACCCGTCGATGCACACATACACACATAAAGGAATCATAAAGGAAGGATTTCGTCCGTGTTCCCTTGATTATATCATTACTTCTTTTTTTTAAATTACCCCTAGCCATGATAGTTACTTTGACACTTTTTCGTTCATAATCGTGAGAACAGCACGAAATTAACAATTTTCGCATGATTTGAGCAAAAAATGTTTTTTATTTTTAGCATAAATGGTTATTATGCAACCAAATTTGCTATTTTGCTATTATTTTTCCAAATTGAATTGTCGCACAAAATGTCGAAAATTACAATGATGTGAAAAGTGAAATTGCCTTTCGATTGTATGTCAAAACTAAACCTAGATCCGTGTAATGTTTACAAGTTCATGTATTGTTTGGTTAAATATTGTATATCAGAACTCTAGAGCCTGGAGAAATTATGGCCTGGATTTTTCGTGCATGTCAAGTACCATAAGCACTCACACTTGGCAATTATAGGATGTTCTAGTTTCTACCAATCGTTTTCATAGTTTTATATTGCATATCAATACATTTCGGAAAAAAAACATATTTTCTTTTAATTGACTTACTTTACTTTGATTTTTCTGTAAAAAAAAAACACATAATTTCATTAGTTTTTCAACATCGTTCTTGCGTCACGGCAAAATATGACGTCATGAAAACGTACACAAATCTTAATATTTAAACGATATTTAGACGTTGCGCGATATATTGATGGACGGGAATATATATAAACACGATAAGTTAGAAGCACAAAGATTTAAGATATCTCCTTCTTGTAAATGTGTTTAACAACATGGTTTAATTAATTTTTTTAATCAAACTCTTTTTGACCTAGATCAACAAATTTCATGAGTTCGTTTGTATATCAATAGTTCTTATTTTCTTTTTATAAAAAAAAAGAACAAAAAAATCTCCGATGCTTGTGTATATGATTTAAATGGACTTCCAATTATAATATTCTAATTTTTATAATATTGCCGTTTATAAATGTTGTCAAATTTTGTTATTTGTTTAACAAAAAATATATATGATCCATATTATATCAGCAAAACCTGAAGTGTGTCAAAATAAACATGTATATTTCTAGAGTGAATGTAAATAAACAGGTTCTAAGACTTTTTAAAGAAACGAAACCATATATCTACATGTACCTTAAAACATTGCGCAATAGAGCGTTTTCTCGTTCAAGGCCTTTAATAGATATTGCCAGTCTCTGCTACTTTATTATTAATTAATTATGCATGCATGTATCTATTTTATCTATTATCTATATTATACAAAGACTATTTTCTTCGCTAGTGAGATAATATCTGATATCATTTATGTTGATAAATTCATATTTTCCCGCTTTTCGATTGACTGCAAAGTGACTGTAGCTTGTGTCTTTTATAGAGACAGGAAAGAGTTCAGGAAATAATATCAATTTATCAATAATCTATAATAATTGAATATTATATATTTTTTTAACAGACATATGATACCTCTGACGATCGCACGAATATTGACCAACCCTCATATGTGGATCCTAATCCAATGAAACATCGGAGAAATGATCTGCGAATAAATAAAAAACATATATGTATATACATGTATAAGAAACAAGAAAACATTGGGACAACTATTATAAACTTAGATTTGGAATTCCTTTTTAAAGTTTTTTTTAAGTTTCGCAAACCCTTAAGTTGCGTTCACGCAAAATAAACGCTCGAAAATAATGCAAAAAAGCCCGCTTTTTGCGTGAACAGAAGGGATAAATTGCTATGTGTTTATACAAAACAACTGACAAAAGTGGCTTTCGAACTTTCGACTTCGAGCTTTTATTTTCGGGCTTTCTGTTTGCGTGAACGCGCTCTTATAACAGCCCAAATAGGCATGATATTTATTCTTTTGGTATATACATGTTTGTATATATTTATTTTTGCGAACTTGGCATTTGAAATAATGACGGGTTGCATCCAATCGAAATATGAATATTCTTGAATGCATTCGAATACGATTTTGACAAATGACATAGTGAGCGAAAGGCTTATTTGTTGTTATTGTTTGTATGTAGAGATAAGATTGAGCATACATGATTTTTTTATTTACACACTTTATAAAAATCAAAAGCACTTAATGGAGTCTATATACTTTGAGGATAGACAAACTACCGGTATATAATCCTTCACACTGAGTAAGAATCGTGCAAACTACGAAGTTTTTCGTCGTAACGTTGAAACAATGTTCGCATTTAGATCCATGCGAAACTTTTCCAGACGTTCTTGTTCATCCCGACGTCAGATGAGCAACCCTATTGCCTCTAATTTCTCATGATGTTGTTCCTGCATGTACATTCTATTACAAAAAAGGACGCCAGGACTACTCCTATTTGTGACCAAACGAAAACGTTACTTGGGCTGTTCGACGTCTCGCTGATAGGGTTATTACCTAATTGTTTATTTTTCAAGTGACTGGGAAGGACTAGCAGGTCAATCCAGACTAAACAGTTTGTATGAGACACCTGTTCAATTCACTTGTTTATCGGTTTGAGATTATAGGTAATTGCTACTGCTTATTTACAAATGCGCATAAAAATTCACGACTTGATCTCCTTAACAAAGTTCGTTCCTTCAAAGTATTTATCTATGTCATATTCGATATATCTACGTGTATTTTTAATCCAAAACAAATATACCGTAATTACCGGTGTATTACCCGCACCGGTGTATAACCCGCACCCTCCAAAATGGGAGGAAAATGTTTTCAAATTCGGTGTATAACCCGCACCGGTGTATAACCCGCACCCCTTAAATTTGGAAAAATGTCGATTTACAGCGAAATAAAATATCTTTACAATGCAGTGAAATACCTAAACTATAAATCATCAAAAAGTACCTAAGCTATTATTTATTTTAAAGAATTTCACTTTTCCCTTTTTAATTCCCCCTCTTTTCACAACTCATAAGTCACTCCTATCCCATATCTGTCATAACCCCCAAATTGTCTTCTCAGTAAATGCATCTGACATGATAAGGCTATACAAAGCAAATACACGTCTCAGAGTCACCTAGCATCTTATCAATGCTACTCACTTTTCATTCAGTGTCGCTCGCTAATCTCTGAGCATTACTGATCCTCTGATTGTGTAACAACAAAACCCCATTTGTTAATTAATCCCTATTATAAGGCTATGCATATATCTCAAAATGATCGTTTTATGTTTTCGAATTCGGTGTATTACCCGCACCGGTGTATAACCCGCACCAAGGTGTTTCGTTTGTAAAATCGGTGTATAACCCGCGGGTTATACACCGGTAATTACGGTACTGACCCAAACAAGAAAGTATAATATGACTTTAGAGGGTCATATCTCTGGTTCTAATGAATGGTTCCCCATGAAATTACAGAATTATATAATTTAAAGCATTATTAATGGCCTTGTAATTTT
>LQRL01180136.1:12578-23321 GCA_001703475.1 Hydroides elegans | reverse complement strand
AAAGTGCGGGATAAATCCCGCACCTTTTTCTGAAAACTGCGGGATTTTTTTCTGAAACTGCGGGAATCCCGCAATCCCGCAGGGGTAGATGCAGCCCTGGGGAAGTATTTGTGAAACACGAAAAGGCCCCAACCGCCCCCGATTCGAATGGTATTGACTATCTCTGTTTAGGAAAATCAAAGCTTTTGGGTATTTTTTGCCAAATTCCGGTGGCCGAAAGTGTCAAAGGGCACATCAATACACCAAGACCTTTCATTTGAACCTATTCACAAAGGCATGTCTCTATGAACATCCGTTACAAAAAAAACAGCCTGGAAAAGCTCACGTTTCGAAAAACCGCTGTTTTTGGAAATTTTGGCCAAACTATGCCATTTCCGGTGGTTGCATCGGTCCGAAAGTGTCAAAGGAGACATCTACTTGCCAAGACCTTTCATATGAGCCTATTACCAGGTCTCTACGACCATCCGTTACAAAGAAACAGCCTGGAAAAGCTCATATTTAAAAAACGCTGTTTTTTTTTACATTTTGGCCCAATTCGACCATTTCCGGAGGCCGAATCTGGCCAAAACTGTCAAAAGGCACATCTACACGCCGAGACCATTCATATGAACATATTCCAAGGTCTATACGATCATTTGTACAGTGTTGAAACATGAATGGACATGTATAAGGAAATCATAAGGGGTGTTGAAAATGGACACTGTATATGACAAATTATGTTTTTTTTTTTCTTAATAGAGCAGACCACTTTGAGGCGCATCACCTCGTTAAATTAGCTCTGTGGAAAGTGGGCGATATTAAAAGATAATATTTTTTGTTCGTTCAAACACAAAATTCTACAACTTTTGGATAGCCAAATGAGTAATAAGAAATATGAAGAGAATTATTTTTACTTGTTATATCATGACATGAATTCTTAAAAGAGAAATTTTCTTGTGAAAATACAGCGCCTTTTCCTCCGAGTTGAAACACCCCACCAAATAAAATTTACTGAAACCGTTCACTGCCCTCCCGAAATTCCAGTAAACTTTGTATTACCACAAAAAGCATTTAATATTGAAGGAACGTAGATGGAACATATTGTGATACTTTGAAATTGGTAAGTATTTTCTTGATACATCACTGCCTATAATATTGTGAAGAAATTTAATCTTCCCCAAAGCTGTAGCACTAATATAAAAAATACAATCCGACATCGTTATGTTTTCAAATAAAAGCAAGTGTTCGTGATAATGAAGTTAAAGGTACCATTGGAGGAAATAATCGAGAAGGTCCATCGAATGAAAAAGCCTTAAGTACTGAACTGATATGTAAATACCAAGGCGACGGGTGGAGATTCTGGTGTTGCCTCTGTGTGATCGTCTGCCTCGGGTTTCCCATGCCATCTCACGTTGAGATAGTTTGAGATGCTTGGTGTGACGGAATAGGACCGATACAAAGTGATCAACAAGGCGTCGAGTGCTGCAAATTATGTCTGGAATAGATAGGTACACATAAGCCCGACAACTAAACACATGATCTACATGCTAGAAAAAGGAGCCACCCCAAAGTTGTAGTACAAAATACCATAAATGTTAGCGTGAAAGACATAGAATCCTACAAGAGTCATGCCAAAACGAATTCACCCACCGCTCAGAAACGTAAGAGTGTTACAAAATTGACTTCTCAGTGAATTCTACTCATGTTCAGTAAAATTATTTAAATGCTGATTTAAGTCCTAATTTATATATTAATGTAATATGCTGCTTATGACAAATAATATGAACATATGCAAAAAAAAGTTAGGTGTCTACTCGTTTATCTCAAGTTATCCGTTCAAATACAACAGAGTTATTTCTAACGACAGTTTGACCGCATATTTTAGAATCGCCAAACTATTCGCCCATGTGCGGACATAGTAGAATAGTGAATTGCAAGCGACCTATTTTCACAACATTAATAACATTTATTCATATTCATAGAACACAGCGTTGGTTTATTGAACAGAGCGCAAGATTGGGAATTACGTGTAGACCTCGATAAGCGACTCGCCTTCCCCTTTGAGATTGAAACCTGATTAAGGCCAGATATGGTAATGTTCTCTACCGCAAAGAAGCTGCTGATCATGGTGTAATTAACAGTTCCATGGGAATCAAGGATCGATGAGGCATATGAAAGAAAGAAACTGAAATACAGTGACCTTTGTGATAGCTGCAGAGAGAAAGGATGGTCTATGTGGTGCTACCCTGTCGAAGTAGGGGGTCATGGGTTTGTTGGAACATCGACAATTCGAGCCCTGAGACAAATTGGGTTAACCGGGAAAGAAAGAACGAAAGCGGTGAATGAAATAAGCGAGGTGGCGGAAAAGTCATCTAGTTGGTTGTGGCTTAGAAGATCTGAAAGCCGATGGGAGCCAAATAGCTGACATGTCTGGCGTAGGGATGGCGAAACCCAACGGGCACGGTGGACAGAGATTGTATGATGATTAAAGTGCCGAAACAGTCAAAGACGTCCGCTTCATCACTGATGACGAGACATGTGTAGCAGAGAAATCCGTACTAGTGAAATATATAGCAAACACAACTAGTCCTTATTTCTAATTATGTCATTCAAATTAAAATTATACTTTAAATGTATCATGACGTCAATCCACTAATTATGATAACCCCATGTCCGATTTTATGTTTCTAATATTGTCTAGCTATGTATGCTTATGTGTATTGATGCAAATAAGATAATGCTAGCTTGATAGATAGACCGAAACGAAACGCAAGTGTTACAGAAATATGTAAGCAATTACACTGGCTACCCGTTCCTCAAAGGGCTGAGTACAAAGTCCTTACGCTAGTGTACAAAGCCCTTCATGGCGAAGCCCCAGCATACCTGTCATCTATGCTTCAACAATATCAACCAAATCGGACATTGCGATCCACAAGTTCCAATATGTTATCTGTGAAAAGGACCCGCGTTCGCTATGGCAAACGTGCTTTCAGTGTTTGTGGCCCAGAGCTTTGGAACCAGTTACCTACGGATATTCGAGATTCCCGATCGTTCATGATTTTCAAGCGAAAACTCAAAACACATTTGTTTCAAAAGGCGTATTGTTAAAATAATCTTAATGGTTTATATGTTAAGTGCTACCTACATCAAGTCAAAAGTTTTAGTTCATTTATTGTTTGTAAAGCGCATAGGTGCCTCATAGTGAGGATATAATATGCGCTATATAAAAACTATTAATGTATGTATGTATGAATATTATTCAAAGAGTCAATAACTTTAAGCGCATCTAATATGTTATTGCATAAAAATCATGACAAATGCATGAATCAATACTCCAATATATGTAATACTAAATTCAAATTATGTGAATGATGAAATAGCATGCGAACATTCAGGAATAAAAATTAGATTATACATTCTATGTCAAATATATATAATCATAGCACATATAATGACAAGTTATCAATGATATAATTGATATACATACACTTTGTAAGTGAATATAGGGATTTTGAAAATTAAAAGTTAAAAACTTATTACACATTTTATTTCAAGGTTAAGAAATGGTAAGTATATATTCGTGCCTTGAGTAAGCATTAATAATATATAAACAAATCAAATGCGTATACAACACGATGGGCGGCACATGTTGATAATGTCATACAAACACAGGAGGCATATTCAATGGTACAAATGATATTGTTTTTTTTTTCTAAAGAGTAATTGTGTTTAACAATAGCTATGTCAACATGTGGTCTGAACACAGTATTTTTCAATATTGATAATTCAATGGATATGTTGACCATTGTTAGAAATATGCAATAGGATTTTGATAAAAAAATAATAAAATTCACAAACGAACAAATAAATACACATATTTACATTAGAAACACAATGTCATATATTTGGGAACATTAGATACATGATAATTTGTTTGATTAGTGGGTAATGAGATAAATTTCCAAAAGTGAATAAACTGACATTAAATGTCATCGTTTTCCACTTTACAAATAATTTTATTTATAAATACAAATATAAACTTTATCTTAAGGATTAAAGTAATGAAAAATGAATTTCATAATTAAATTTTCTTTTCATTGTTGGATTTTTATTTTTTATTTGTACTCGTTAAAGTATGTATTTAACAAAATAAAACCTAATGTTCAAAAAATGCAAACCTATGGAGGTGTATGGAAGATGTTGACATCTATAAATGGAGTATGTATTCACTTTTATGTTAATTCAATTAATCAAAAATTTAGATAAATGATTCATATAAACCCAAACTCGTAAATAACCTTTTGGAGTCATAGTATTCATTTGCTTGGTTTCAATAAACTATTTTAGGGTACTATGCACATATTTATTTGCTTCTCTAATAGTTAGGCATCTAAATGTATATTTAAAATGATATTTTGTTTGTTTTAATCTAAGATACTTCAGCTGTTTTACTTCGGAATGTGCATTGTTGTTGATCTGACAGATTTTGAAATTCTGAAGCATATAAGGGATAACCTGTTTATGGGAGTGATATTTCCTAATTCATTGGTGCGTATCTACACTATTAGTATGTTGATTTATGAGGTTGATTACTACCTTTCACACTTATTCTCCAAATCAGACACTCAAAAATAATTAAGACAGAAGATATGATTCTTTTCCAGTTAAAGGTTCCTAGCTAAAAATGATTGAGACCAAATATACACAATAATAAGAATCTGAATTATACAGAGAACAACTGTTTTTAATTTCGAGGCATAGCTATTAGGTAATGTTTTAGCTATAAGGTGACTACAAATAGGAATGACTATAGCCTATATATCAAATTGCAGATCGCATAATCGGCATCTCGTATTTATTCATAATAATACACACATTGAGATTAACATTAATTCAATAGCAAGCTCAAATAACTTATCCCAAGAACTACGAATAAACAATGTAGTCGTTACTTAATTTTTACTGATGTTATCAATAACATAGTTCAAGCAGAACATTAAGATGCATATTTGATTGGCATTCAAGCAAAACTTGTACTATTAATTAACATTACAACTAATCAAATTTATATACAACTATACGATATGATTAGAAAATTTACACATTTTATGCTTTTCCTGTTTATGCACCAGCTTGTGGCATTTGGATTTTGGAGCATTGTAGCGATGGACACAGACTCAAAATATTTCCTCTATATTGATGCTATTCCTTCATGGCTCAATCATAAATTGGTAAAGACTTTTATATTTATCAAAAGCATGTAGTTACACCAACTTATAAATAAAAATAAATTTATATTTACAAATTATTTTGTAACAGCTATACAACCATAGTTATTTAATAGCATATCTATGCGACTATTCTAGTTATCATTTTTTAAGTATTTGATACAAGACCTGTTTGCTAGATTATTGCATTTTCAGCATACATGGATTGTGGCTTATGTTTTACTTGAAATGTGGATGTTTCATCATCAATTATCAAACCGATTAACAGGTCTTTATTGCAACATGATTTTCACTGTCGGCTATCAATTATGGTATGTTCAATGTATTCAGTGTTATTGATCCTAAGAATACTTAACCTCACGCTACTTTAGCAACTTTAAAATACCTTGTTTCTTTTACCAAAACAAATCTTTAATCACGTCTTGCAATGCGAGACGGGGTTGTCCACCACATGACCGTTATTGATTTATATGTATACACTTTTATGTGCATACATTTAACTTGCAGTCACATCTGCGCCATGATCCCGTGACTATGACGTCATAATCAAAACTCAACACATGGTTTTCTTTGTTACTTTAGATAAAGACATTAACCTTCACACACCATAATATAAATAAAATGAAATTTATTAATTGTAATGTAATTCGCATATCTCGTCAAATTTCTTTGAATTAAGTAATATTGACCTTCCAAAGTGTAGGCATCAGTCCTTTTAAAATAAGATATATCTGGATATAATTTGCAAAGCGCTGATTACTTAGTAATTGTAATTTATGTTAAAACAAAAGGTGTTGTTTATCATAATGTAATCATACTAACGGTAAACTTGATTAGCTATTAGAAACAAGTGTAATTTGATAAAATAGCCATGTGGTGTATTTCTTGTTCTTCAATTGAAATGCCTTATTTTACTTTTTTTGCAATGCGCTTTTTTAAAAACTGAAATTGTTTTGTAAATAATAATTTTACCTTTCATAGAAATGCTACTCCTGAAAAAGTTGTTTGCCGATTTAAATGAAATCTGGTTTGCTTATATTCTGGGGTATTTGGGTATTTAGACATGTGAGCATGTGCTTATATTGCTTAAGTAAAATCGTACCAAACATATCCAACGTTTATTTGCATGTTTTATATCATAGAATGGCTTGTGCAAAAAGGGTCAATGTACAATAGGATTGCTTCAAAGTGAATAATTCATCAAATGAATTGGACCATGTTTCAAATGCTTGTTTGAAATAACCAAGCAGCAAGCTCTTGTAAAAGGTGCAGTGTATATATAACTATGCAAGTTGCGGCACACTGTCCTTGGACAGTCTTGTTACAACCCTGCAATTTATCTTTATTCATTTTACAAACATCATTATGTAGGTAAACACCATGTTTATAAACAATGAATGGGACGTCATAAATCGTGGGTTTGCTAACATTGAGCGTTTTACCATAATTTATACATTGAACGGTATGTGTACATGCTAATATGTTCTATTCTTTTTACATCCAGGGCCATATATCTCGCGGCCGTAAAGAAAATCTGGGTGTATCCCTTTCTGGAGTTATTATCATTACAGGCTTTGCTCTTTGGCCTTGTCTTTCACCTTTTATCTTCAGTAGCCTTGAACCGGTTCGGCTATCATTTGAGAGATGTGGTTTGGCAAGGTTACTTTTGATCCTTATGCATATATTTTAACTTATTTTCAAGGTAAATTGAATAAAGTTATATATTTCAAAATGTCTCTGATCATTATCTTATATACATTTAACGGATAGTCATTTGAGGGGTTGCATTGTAATGCGAAGACTTTTATTTATTTTAGGTTCAGGTCAAATCTGATAACAGGAATATATGCCTGTAGTCCTATGCTGATGCTGACAGCGTTGAATAAGAAAAAATAGTTTGAGAAAACCCATTTTGCAAAAAAGTATTCAATCAATATGGTATACAAAAAGAATCAATAACCGACTAGTTAATTAAGTGCAAACAACTATACCATGGAACAAATAAGTTAATCTATTTTTTTTTGTACTACAGATAGCATACTTGATGAAAAGACTGCAAGAAAAGTTCTACAGTTTCTACATGTTTTTCTTCAAGATAATCATTAATCTAACATAAAATCAAAATTCTTCGCAATCTGAAATTTAAAAGCACAATTACTCTTTATTTGCGCATATTAAATATATATTTTTTAGAAAATATTTATCGAAATCAATATATTCAAATTGAATTT
Source organism: Hydroides elegans (assembly GCA_001703475.1). NCBI lineage: Eukaryota > Metazoa > Annelida > Polychaeta > Sabellida > Serpulidae > Hydroides > Hydroides elegans. The sequence continues at coordinate 15,883 of LQRL01180136.1, read as the reverse complement.
ATCTTTAATGTATCGCTATAAAATTGATCTTATGATTTATATACATTCGTACACATTTTCTTTTAAAATATGGATTAGTTCCTTATATTAATTTATTATATGATATCAGGCATACACATTTTATAACTTTTATAACCAAATAAGCGCTAGTATATTGCTTTGACTTTTCTAGTGTAAATTATTGTCAAATTTGACAAACACTATCATTAAATATCTAAGAAATAACTACAAATATATATTCAAACTATATAGATTTGCAGCAAATGAAATTTATAGTTTTATCTATATCGCCAAAGTAACTGCAACATATCAAACTACGTCATTTAAGAGAAATTACACGAAAAGACCAGGTCATTCTGTGCATCCAAGTGAGTGTTAATCAATTTAGGATAAAACTTACTTTGCTACACACTATGTGATTGAGATTGGACCCCATATATAAAGAGCTTTCTTAATCAATACCAATTATGCCACTACTCTACAGATGCTCAAGACGAACATACCAACATATTCTACCTATTTATCTTTAGTATTAAAAGCATGAAGGGAACTGTTTCATTTTTTTCATTTAGAATAAAAACAACGTTTTCATACGGAAAACCATAGTTTTATATACATTATATAAAACATATAAAACTCCGACTAAAGTTTTTGAAAGGAAAAACGCATTTTTCTCATAAAATGTAAAAATTCTATTTGTTTGGAAGTCTATTTTAAGTACTGTTTATTGATTAATCACAATATAAACATGGCTACAAACAACATTATGCATGTAACCATATCTCTGATAAAGAGTTTTACGCACTTACATCTTATCGATCGATCTTTATTTTGTACCTGACCAGGTATCAGTGATACGCTACATAAAAAAGTGTAAGCATCTTCGAAACTGGCGAATGCATATCATGTAGACATATTGATAAGAATATCTAAATTTGTAATTCCTTTACTCTAAGGCTTTAGTGGAAAGACGGGTGCACTTAATATTCTTTCTCAATAGAAATGCTAAATCATCTTATTTCTCAATAGCAATATGCAGGGCCGGAAATTATTCTGGAATCAAAATGTTCATGGAACTGTATCCCAATAAGTACAAAACAATGATATATCACATTTAAACATATTGAATATCTTTTCATTTGTAAACGTTGACATATCCTTTTAATTGAAAAGTGCTGACCTATTCATAGCAAAATAATGATATTAAAATAGGAGGTGTTGATTTCTTTCGGCCATTCCGCCGTTAAGAGCTCATTGTGAAAATTGACCTTTAGACTCATTGTGCATCATAAAGCGACATAGGCTTGGCCATATAAGATGTGTACTGCCCTTAAGCGTATTGCAGTGTCTTAAGAGATTTGAACATTTTTGCATACACACCTCCCTGAGTCATATTTCCATTAAAACATGTAAAAACTACATAATTATTATATCATGAGAATCACAAAAGATCAATCTTTGACGATATCAAAAAATAAATGGACTTAGATTTCCAGGTAAAAATATATCGAGCAATAACAACCAGTGATTCCAGATTATTTTCCGACCCTGTATATGCATATGGATCTTTTAATTTATCAACATATCTCACCAAATATATTTGTGACAATCGGCAAATGTTGACAAAAATGTTGACGTTTTTCATAAAGCTGGAGAATACGACCGCGCATGATGTATCCCAGATCGACACAGGCACCTCGATATAGGGCACATACATCTTTTTTCCGGTATGCATATCACATACGGCAATGCATGGATTGGTTCAAAATGACATAGAAGTCGCCACTGCAAAGTATAGAAAATCACAACAAAATTAAATTACTATGAAACCATGGAATGATATATCATTTAATATTTCAACGATAAAACATTTTAGTATTTTACTGAGTAAATATCGGTGATCAATTTATGAACTGGGCATTTTTCAAAAGTCGTGTTTTGGTGTCGGACGGAATTCGATACTTTCGACCCCTATAAAAAATAGCTGTCATATCAATGAGTTGAATTTCTATAATGCCAAGATAGTATTGAGGTACCCCTAAAATGTTTTACCAAAATTAACCTATTTCACCGCCGCATTTTTTTGTAAGAGTCAAATGAAGTCCGGTGTCGGACGGAATCGATAGAAACGACTTTTTCTACCTGTACTCGCTTAACTGTTTATTCCATCGAATCCTGTTCAATTAGTAACTATTATCGACCAATGTTTAATGCATGGATGATAAGGCTATCTATAAACAGTAAAAACAGTGATCAATTCCTTCAAATTACTTAGAAATAACAGTTGGTACGTTGGTGTCGGACGGAAGAATTTTAGGTGTCGGACGGAACAAAAATGTTCACGAAAATTCAATTGTCCCGGAATTGAAAGTTTATATCATTATATAATACCTCAAGAGTATCTTCATCATAAATCGTATAAATTATTTTTCTTTAATATCACATCTTTGAAAAAAAATATCAAATATATTCAGTTCCGTCCGACACTTTTATAGGCTGAAATACGAGGCTGGACAATGATGACTCATATAATCGTTGTTTATGGCCTTAAATGCCTAGAACCATATTTGTACAAGTAATTTATGTTAATTTATGTCTTTTGACAGGTTTTTCCTGAAAAAAACTGCAATTTATAACAAGTTTTGATATTTTTGTATACTCAAAATGATGAAAAATTATATTAAATGCTTGAAAAAATATTGAGAAAGTACCCGACAATATGTTTTTAGGAATTATACATCATGTCTACAGTAATATAAATCAGTTCATATGATTGGAACTATAGAAAAATGTTCTTTTTGCTGTTAAAACGGTTTTGTCGCGAAATCCTTATGAAATGTTCCGTCCGACACCATCATGAGCATTGGAATTTTTTTATCAATCCCTTTTAAAGTTTTCTTTGATAACTTTATATGAACCAATGGGGTAGAACATACGCTAATTTCTTAATATCATACTTGCATTATGCCGCAAATTTGGTAAAATATAATTTTCAACCACCCGATATGGTATTATATTTCTATTGTATGAAAATTTAATTAATTGGTGATATTTTTATTGATAATTGATATCATTTCATTTGAAAATATCATTAGGTAACTAAATAAACTGTTTGATATTACTTCTTTGGGCCTTTGACCGTATTACAATCTTTTGAATGTACATTAAATCGTAAATTTGGAAAAAAGTGTCGGACGGAAAAAAATGTCCGAGTCTATATCAAGAAATTTTACGCGATTAGGTTCAAATTTCTAATAGATAATTAAAGCTATTTCATTTCTTCGATGGTCTAGAAACCTAACAAC